>CAWUFW010017709.1:0-250776 GCA_963921515.1 Calotriton arnoldi | reverse complement strand
GTGTCACAGGGTTCCTGAGGGGTGTCAGCAACCACGGCATGTTGGGGTATCCCGAGTCACCTACGGACAGACAAGTGCACATTAGCTGACTTGGAAAAGTGGGCGGAATACTACAGATCAGATCACACACAATGGCACAAAGTCAGTACACACCGACAAGCCAGGCACGCTGGTTCTGCATCTGTGCCATCATCCTGGGGATGCGACTACTCCTCATCACAAAGGCATTGTGTGCTGAACCAGGGAAACGGGCACACACGTGTGTGATGGTCATGTCTGCAAGACACACCACCAGTGCATTGACCGAGTGGTAGTGCTTGCGGTTCCTGTAGGCCTGCTCCTGGGCCTGTGGTGGTACCAAAGCCACATGTGTCCCATCAATGGAGCCAATGACATGCGGCATCCTCCCCAGGGCATAAAAGTCACTCTTCACGTCAGTGAGTCGTCGCAGTCTAGTGAAATAGATGTACCGGTTCAGGAATAGCAACATTGCCGCCAAAACATCGCGGAGCACACGGCTCAACATGGTCTGTGGCATCCCACCAGCAGTCGCCACAGTATGTTGGAAGGTACCGGTGGCAAAGAAGTGTAGGGCTGCCATCACCTTCACCTTGGGGGTCAGCGCTGTAGGATACGGCCGGCCAGGCTGCAAATGTGGGGACAACTGCACTGCCAAATCCTCAATCAGCTGCCTGGTGAAGCGGTACCGTCGGGTGCTGTCCCGTTCCACCATCGTTGCCAGGTCTGGGAATGGTCGATGGACAGCAGGAGCCCTGCAGTGCAGAGGAGAAGTAAGCAAGATTGTCAGTCACCCCACATATGCGGCATTGAACACACTCAAGATCCCAACATACATCATTATGAGGCACAACTACATGAAGTGTGCAGTTCCGGAAGGACATGTATGGTACATACATGGCCAACATCTGTCAACACGGTCCAACAGGTGGCATCAATTAGTCCCTGGTTGGCCCATTGGATATCATGAGGCCGTGTCACAGTTCCCATCTCCTGCTGCCGTGTCACAATAACCCCCCCACAGTGACATGTGAGGACAGATGTGCCCCAGGCACCACAGCTCAATGACAGGTACATTCCCAGGGACCCTGTATTGCCACATGGACACTGGCATTACATGGAGTATCATGTATACACCACAGCAAAACAACCATGACCCCCACAGGTAGTGGCCCCACTTGCCACGGCAGGACAGACATGGACGTCTGTGACACACACACGCACAACATCAAAGTCCATGCACACACAACCTGGATGTGGAGACTGTCTCCCATTGTGCACATGAAATCAGAGACATTGTAAACACTACATGCACAAAGACTGTGGAGGACCATCACTATTGTGCCACTGGGACACACTGGCTCAAACATACTGTCCCACATGGGACTCACGGGGTATGTGACATGACATACACATACACCACCGTGAAATGTGACCATGGCACATGCACAGATATGAACAGTTGCACATCACAGTGGTCATGTACACGTAACACCCAGGATCCTGTCCCCATGAACACGTGCACAGCCTGGCGGTGGCTGCCCACAGGTGACACCCACAGGACAACATGTACACCAACATACACACAATAGGAAATGCAGCCTTACATGCCTTATGATAAAGTTTGTACAGGCTGTCGTGATGTAGGTGTGCCCCTCACTCCCTGGGAGCTATCTGTGGCTGGCATATGTCCATCTGAGACAGGCATGCTGACATATGCCAGTCACATGTACAGTGATGCGTTGTACTGCAATGGACCGATCGGTGCCTCCGGCCGGCCCATTGCATTCAATGTGTGCGGGTACGCGTTGTACCCCTGTACGCGTTGTACTGCAATGGACCGATCGGTGCCTCCGGCCGGCCCATTGCATTCAATGTGTGCGGGTACGCGTTGTACCCCTGTACGCGTTGTACTGCAATGGACCGATCGGTGCCTCCGGCCGGCCCATTGCATTCAATGTGTGCGGGTACGCGTTGTACCCCTGTACGCGTTGTACTGCAATGGACCGATCGGTGCCTGCGGCTGGCCCATTGCATTCAATGTGTGCGGGTACGAGTTGTACCCCTGTATGCATTGTACTGCAATGGACCGATCGGTGCCTCCGGCCGGCCCATTGCATTCAATGTGTGCGGGTACGCGTTGTACCCCTGTACGCGTTGTACTGCAATGGACCGATCGGTGCGCACCCATTGACAATGGGCTTGCCTGGCAACGGACGCGTTTTCGAATTTCGAACGAGTCGGTTGCTGGAAAATCAGTTGGTCACCCACAACAATGTTGCAAAATCATGTATGTCATGAAGTTGAAGATTTGAAGGATGCTGTGGGCGTGTTTTGGTGCTGCTATTCCATGGATTGGCCAGATTCAGAAGATGCAAACGACTTGGACCTATCACTTTGGACACAAGGGACAGTATCTGCCTCTCCAGCACATATATATTGCTGGGTGTTCCCCTGAGAGCTCACTTGCCTGCACTACATGCTCCAGGACGACATCTGCCACTGCACTGCTGCTGTCTCTGCCCCTCTGGACCCTGCAATGGCACGTACTGTGGAGAGAGCCCCAGCCTTCAGCCTTGAAGAGAACCAGGCCCTGCTGGACAGCCTACTTCCACAGTACAGCAAGCTGTATGGGACACAAGGGGAGCAGGTGAGTGTTCTGTGCACTGCCTTTCTGAATGTGCATTTTGTCTGACTAGCAAGGCTGAAAGTCTGCACGCCACTGGCTAGCAGGCTCACTGAGTAGTTGTCACCCCCATAGTGTGTAGTGACATGCACTGGACAGGTATGGTGCAGTGACAGTGCATTTGAACAAGGTTTTACTTCCCATGCAATGATACCATGTAGTGACGTCTGGCAAACTGTCCATGGGCAGCTTTGCACTGCCTGTGTACATCATGTGCCCCTGTGATTGAGACATGTATATACAACTGTGTCATGCACGGATATGTTGCATGTGTGGTAATGGCCTTTTCACTTTGTCATTCTGACAGGTTAATGCCCATCGGAAGCAGGAGATCTGGAAGGACATCGTCCGGGCCGTCCGGTCCGTGGGGGTCTACAAGCGCCGGATCCGCAACTGCCAGAAGAGGTGGCAGGACCTTCGGGGCTGGACCCGGAGGATTGCACGGGTCCAACTGAAGCTGTCACCTCCTCGCAGGAGGGGCGGAACACGGACCCTGACCCCCCACATGCTCCAGATCCTGGCGGTGGTGTTTCCAGACCTGGATGGGCAGCTGAAGGCCAGACAGCAGCAAGGAGGGGGTGAGTCAAAGACTGCACTGTGAACTCTGTATTACGTGCTTTGTGCCCTCCTCTGGCCTGGTTCAACTGCCACAGTGCAGCAGTCATGTTGTCCAGGAGCCATGTCCCTCTATTGTGCACTGCCCACTGCTCATCTGATACCCAGGTGTGGCCCTTACATTCAGGGAATTGTGTCACTTGGGACTGTGTCCTTGCAGTTTGCTTCACTAAAGGTGGGGGACAGCATCTGTTTCCCTAACTCTGTTGTGGGCATCATGGGTGGGTCCATTGTTCACACAACGCCTGTGTTTGGACATGTGATCTGCGTGTTGCTTTGATATGCGGTCCACTTGCTGAGCTGAGCCACCACATGTGCCTGGGGTATGTGGCACACGCCCATGCAGCGGGTGGGAACAATGTTTGGGCCCCAGGAGTGTGCAGATTACGTGTGTCACACATACATAGCCAGCTATCCACTGTCCAGGGCACATCCCTCATTCATGTGGAGCAGGACAGTCATGCCTACTCCAGGCCATGCAATGCACTCTGTACTCCCACTCCCGTGTATCAGCTGACACATTGTGCACAGTGATTTGACCCCTCAGGTGTCTGCCTCTGTGTCAGTGTGCTGTGGATTAGTTGCCAGGACTGCTGGGGTGTTTCTTGGTAGGGGCTCAGCATGCCCCTGGAGATGTGACCATAGGAGACGATACTTGTGTGTCACATAGGTGTTTGATCAGCTGCCCGTGCAGACTGGGGTATGCAAATGTGAAGTTGAGGCAGCTGTTCCCCATTCACAGCAAATTGTGAGGGGCTCAGGTTCAGAGGGTAGTGTCACAGGTCTCCCATATGTCCAATAGGTATGACATGGACAGATGAGGGTTAAGATGATGTGTTGTGTGGGGGATGTACATGTGCACTTGTGCAGCTCCAGGACTTGCATTCCCCATGACCTACTATTGTGACACAGTGCATAGTGTTGTTGTCTGGCTGCCAAGTCATACATCACTGAGACAGTGATGTATGACTTAGCAGTCATGCCTCTGCCATGGCATGTGTCAACTTATTGGTGGTCCTGCAGGGGAGTGACATGTGCTACATGCACACCATTGTGGCGATGGCTATCAGGACATGGGTGCATCATGGTGTCTGTCGCTGGTATGCATCACATGCATTTCCTATTTGACTCTGGGCATCCCTTTCATCTGGAAACCTGTACTGACTCAGTGGCAAGAGCTGTGATGTGTGCATGTCCACATGCCACACCGTGTCCTCTGCACTGTCCAACTACTGTGTACTTGGTGCATGTGTCCACACTGGGGTGTTGCAATCCAACAGACACCAGACAGATGGGTGCAAGGCCATGTGGGATGTGAGTGCCATGCTTGGCATCAGACTGATAATTGGCTTCTCCTGTTCAGTTAGGGCACTTTTAGCAATGTACAACTAATGATGCCAGGGCTTGCTCTGTAATGTGCTGTGCTCACAGTGGTGTGTGCGTTTGGTGCAAGTGACTGATGTCTGTCTGTTTCCCCATTGTTTGCAGATACATCCACGGCCACGGAAGGGGACAGCTCCACGGACCAGGAGGAGCCAGAGAGCCAGACTGGGTCAGCAGCCGAGGAGTGGTCGGAGGGACCCAGTGGCACGGAGGGCGAGGGGAGCCACACCGAGGAGTCCTCAGCACCATCCACCTCAGCTGAGGACCAGAGCAACTCGGAGGATGACTCCCTTGTGGAGGCGGGTGTCAGCAGCCACCACACCCCAGCTAGTGTTGCTGTCCCCGCCACCACCAGCACCACCACCACCCTCCCATCGGCTCCCATTACCCAGGTCCGTGGAGGCTCCCATGTTCAGGAGCGTGTCTCCTTTGGGCCAGGCACCACACCCCCTGCCCCTGTGTCCCCTGCTGCCCTGAGTGAGGAGTCTGTGTACCTCCTTCGCCAGCTCCATGTAGGGCAGACAGCCATGCTGAGTGTCCTCCATGCGCACACCGCACTGTTGACTCAGCTGGTGTCGTTCATGGAGGGCATCTCATCGGGCATGTCTGACCTACAGAGGGGCAGTAGGTCCATGGACTCCTCCCTGACGGCAGCAGTGTCCCTCCTCAGACAGTCCCTCCCCCTCCTGCCTCTGCTCCATCCACACTCCCCAGCACCTTACCCGTCCCAAGCACACACACACCGGCACAGGCACACACCAGCACACACACGTCCAGCACACAGACACACACGCCACAAACAAAACACACACGCACGCACAGTCAGGGGACTGAAACCAGACTCACAGGGGATGGGGCCCTGGTACACACACACGCATCCACGGGCACTGCACAGTCCTCAGTTGCCTCTCCCTCCAAAGCACCCTCCCTTGCCTCACCTGCAACCCCAAAGACCCAGCGCCTCTTCCTCAGTGACCTCGGCCTCTTCCCCTCCGATCCAGCTGCTCCAGCATCCAGGGTGAAGAGGAAGCCCCCACACGGAGCAGAGTGCCCCTCGCCCCCGGACACCCTCCCCCAGGCGCAGACAGACTGAGGCTCCCACCCGCAAGTCCCCCCGGAGTGCTAAGAGCACGATCCCGCCGCCGCCCTGCAGCTCAAGCACCAGGTCTCCTTCCTCCATCCCTCAGGCCCCCACTCCACAGGTGCCCCCACCACACCCTGCCCCAGGTTCCCCCACCCACAGATATACCATCCCCAAGAGGCTCCGGCCTTCTCCCCTGCCACTTGCTCTCCCGGCACCACACCCCCCGCTGCGCTTGTCTGTGCCACTTATGTGGTGAGGGTGTCCTCCCCCTCTGTCCAGCCCACCTTGCCTGTTCCCCATTCTCCTCCCCTGGTGGTAGGCACTGCAGTGGAGTCCACTACCACCCTGTCTGACTTGGGCACTGCAGTGGCGGACCTGTCCACTCCATCTGCAGGGTCCACTGCAGTCGTGCCGGCACCCACAACATCTGAGCCATGCCCCCCAGTTGTGCCGGCACACACCATGTCAGACACCTCCACTGCAGTTGTCAGTGGCTCTCCAGCACCCACCACCCCTTCCCTGCTTCCTCCTGGTGAGCCCTGATCCTGTCCCTGCGGTGCCTGGCCTACCCCCCGGTTGCCCCTCCTAGTGGATTGTCCCTGGTTTTGTGCAGGCATGTGTAGGGTGGCATCTGCCACTGTCACCCACTTGTGACTTTGTTGATGGACTGGCCATTGGCCTTTGTTTATGTTCTACCGGACTTCTACTTTTAATGCCACATATGCTGAATAAAGCAACTTTCTGTTCTCTAGTGCTTTTGCTTCTGATGTACATGATGTTGATGATGCTAACCATGCCCTTGCTGCCGTGATGGTGATATTTGGTCTCATGATAATGAAGTGTTACTGTGCAGGAACCCATGTGGTCCAGGGGGAATGTGTCCTATCCTGTGGTGTATCCATGTCATCCATAGCAGCATCTGAGGGTGTCATGTGTTCAGTATTTGGCAATGGGATTTCCTACTTAGTTTGGCTATTTCACATCTGTGGCTTCCACCCCTGCACATCTGTTGTGCCTGCCATTGTTCAATTCGTCTACTTCCCTGACCGTGTGGCCATCTCCAGTGGACATGCAGGTGTGGGCATCAATGGGGAAGGACTCATCTGTGTTGTCAGTGCAACATTGCTATACAAGTGTGTTGGATCTGTGCTGATGATTCCGTTGGCACTTCCATGACCAGGCTGATGTGACGGGAGCCCTCATTTGGTGCTAATTGTTGATTGTGTGACCAAGTGCTCAGCTGACATGATGGGGCCCTACTGAGGCAACATATGGCACAGCTTTCCTCACACAGGAGTGGAGTCCCCTCATGGCAGTGTGTACTCCTGTGACATTGCCTGCGCCCAAGGTGTGTGTTGTATGTGCATGTCTGTGTGTTCACTTCCGTTTAGCTGTGCATGCTGTGATCCCTAGTGTTGTACCTGTTTGTGATGCTAGCTGAGTTGAGCTATGTTCCCCCAAAGTCTTCTCCCTGGGTTCTCTGTGATGTGGGTGCATGGCACATTACTGGTCATCAGGGTGTCACCCATAGGTGTGCTTGCTGTCAGGGCTGAGTTTGTGTGCAGACGCAGATGGGTCACAGTCAGGTTTCCCCTTGGCACTTGTTGTTTGCCCCTGTCATGTGATTTCCAGTTTGTGTTATCTTTCAGTGATTGTGACACGTTGTGTGTGTGACTGCTGGCACTCCTCAGGGTCCGGGCTGCAATGTTGGTTGTTGTCTATGTGTGTTCTTTGTGGGTGACCTTGGCTTCTTCATTGGTGTGTGACTGTGGCTGTTATCCCATTGGTTGGTGTGGTATTGCCGTCATGTCCATGTACAGCGTAGTGTGCAGTGTGTCAGACATTCAGGAGTCTTGTTGAGTGGCCATGTGTGATGTGTTTCTGCACCTTGGTTCCCACCCACCACCCTGGAATAGTCATGGGTGCATGTGCAATGTCACCAGTGCATGTGTGCTTCACTGCTGCACATTGTTGGAGGTCGAGGGTGTGGTGTTGAGTGTGTGCAGATGAGAGTTGTTGCCCGGCTAGGCCCCTGCCTCCATGTTGGCCTTGGCTTACTGGCCATGCTGTTTGATTTGTGCTTGTGTAGGTGTGATGGTAGTTAGTTGCTCAGTACACATGACTGTGGTTCACAGTGTGAACCACATTTAGCTTTGTCATCACAGTGGGATTGTAATGCAGCCCAGGGTCACCACATTGTGGGGGCCCTGGGGGTGGTGCTGTGGTGTGTCTGTGTCTTGCTGTGTCAGTTGCTGTCCCTACGTGCCTGTGTGACATGTGTGATTTGTGCTCCCTCTCATCTGACAATGCCTGCTTGCCCACATAGGGGATCTGGATCCATGAGTTACCTTTGTGTGGCACTGTATGCACATCTGTATGATTGGTATTCAGGTCTCCTCATGTGTTGTGTGGTTGCCTGGGGACACTGGCACCCCCCTCACCTGTTGTGTATGATGTGCAGTGTGGGTCTGCCTGTTTGTGTTTGTGCATCTGCACCACTGCATTGGCATATCTTGGGTGTGCCATTGGCTGTATGTAGTTTGGTGGGTTTCCCCTGCTGTCCCTGGGACTCCTAGGTCATCGGTCAGCACAATGATCATGGTTTGTGTGTCCCATTGCTGCCATGGTATGGTATCTGTTCACCTCACATCTGCAGTCTCCACAGGGTATCTGCATGTGTGTGCCCATTGGTGCAAATATGTGGGTCTGCATTCTGATGGTCACTTCTGTCATTGTGTCATTGATGATTGTTGACGGTGTCAGCCCCCATGGGTGTTGTTTGTCTGCACATGGCCAAAGGTATGTCTTATTTGCACTGCAGGATTTGGCTCCCCCAATTTATGTTGCAATTGGACACATACACTACTTTGCCACTGATGTGTTTGTTGTTCTGTGACCAGGAATCATCCATGCAGTTTGGCAGTTGCACCTCTTTCTTTGTCAACACTTACCTTTTGGTCACTGTGATGATGGGGGTTTGGACCCCATTGCCACAATGTTCGAAATGTGCTTCAGCTATGGACCCCACACTTACATTTTGGTCACTGTGATGATGGGGGTTTGGACCCCATTGCCACAATGTTCGAAATGTGCTTCAGCTATGGACCCCACACTTACATTTTGGTCACTGTGATGATGGGGGTTTGGACCCCATTGCCACAATGTTCAAAATGTGCTTCAGCTATGGACCCCACACTTACCTTTTGGTCACTGTGATGATGGGGGTTTGGACCCCATTGCCACATTGTTCAAAGTGTGCTTCAGCTATGGACCCCACACTTACATTTTGGTCACTGTGATGTTGGGGGTTTGGACCCCATTGCCACAATGGTCATGGCCTGATTGCATTGTGGGTGCCACACACATATATGTGTGGCACATGTGCTAGGGGGTCACATTGTATGTTCAAAGTCATGTTCGGTGTTGTAGGCATTTGACACAGTCTACACACGCTTGTCATGGTGTTGGGGGATGTCTTCTTCTTGCATTCCCTAGGTTGTGGTGTGTTGGTTGTGTCATGCATTGTCCATCCTATGAGTGGGGGTGGTAGTAGTGGTAGGCATCCAGCCCCCCCTGGGTGAGGGTGGTAGTAGTGGTAGGCATCCAGCCCCCCCTGGCTAAGGGTGGTGGTAGGCATCCAGCCCCCTGGGTGAGGGTGGTAGTAGTGGTAGGCATCCTGCCCCCCTGGCTAAGGGTGGTAGTAGTGGTAGGCATCCTGCCCCCCTGGGTAAGGGTGGTAGTAGTGGTAGGCATCCTGCCCCCCTGGCTAAGGGTGGTGGTAGGCATCCAGCCCCCCTGGGTGAGGGTGGTAGTAGTGGTAGGCATCCTGCCCCCCTGGCTAAGGGTGGTAGTAGTGGTAGGCATCCTGCCCCCCCTGGGTAAGGGTGGTAGTAGTGGTAGGCATCCTGCCCCCCTGGCTAAGGGTGGTGGTAGGCATCCAGCCCCCCCTGGCTAAGGGTGGTAGTAGTGGTAGGCATCCTGCCCCCCCTGGGTAAGGGTGGTAGTAGTGGTAGGCATCCTGCCCCCCTGGCTAAGGGTGGTAGTAGTGGTAGGCATCCTGCCCCCCCTGGGTAAGGGTGGTAGTAGTGGTAGGCATCCTGCCCCCCCTGGGTAAGGGTGGTAGTAGTGGTAGGCATCCTGCCCCCCCTGGCTAAGGGTGGTAGTAGTGGTAGGCATCCAGCCCCCCCTGGCTAAGGGTGGTAGTAGTGGTAGGCATCCTGCCCCCTGGGTAAGGGTGGTAGTAGTGGTAGGCATCCTGCCCCCCTGGCTAAGGGTGGTAGTAGTGGTAGGCATCCTGCCCCCCTGGGTAAGGGTGGTAGTAGTGGTAGGCATCCTGCCCCCCTGGGTGAGGGTGGTAGTAGTGGTAGGCATCCTGCCCCCTGGCTAAGGGTGGTGGTAGGCATCCAGCCCCCCTGGGTGAGGGTGGTAGTAGTGGTAGGCATCCTGCCCCCTGGGTAAGGGTGGTAGTAGTGGTAGGCATCCTGCCCCCTGGGTAAGGGTGGTAGTAGTGGTAGGCATCCTGCCCCCCTGGGTGAGGGTGGTAGTAGTGGTAGGCATCCTGCCCCCTGGGTGAGGGTGGTAGTGGTGGTAGGCATCCAGCCCCCCTGGCTAAGGGTGGTGGTAGGCATCCAGCCCCCTGGGTGAGGGTGGTAGTAGTGGTAGGCATCCTGCCCCCCTGGCTAAGGGTGGTAGTAGTGGTAGGCATCCTGCCCCCCTGGGTAAGGGTGGTAGTAGTGGTAGGCATCCTGCCCCCCTGGGTGAGGGTGGTAGTAGTGGTAGGCATCCTGCCCCCCTGGCTAAGGGTGGTAGTAGTGGTAGGCATCCAGCCCCCCTGGGTGAGGGTGGTAGTAGTGGTAGGCATCCTGCCCTCCCTGGCTAAGGGTGGTGGTAGGCATCCAGCCCCCCCTGGGTGAGGGTGGTAGTAGTGGTAGGCATCCTGCCCCCTGGGTAAGGGTGGTAGTAGTGGTAGGCATCCAGCCCCCCTGGCTAAGGGTGGTAGTAGTGGTAGGCATCCTGCCCCCCTGGGTGAGGGTGGTAGTGGTGGTAGACATCCAGCCCCCTGGCTAAGGGTGGTAGTAGTGGTAGGCATCCTGCCCCCTGGGTAGGGGTGGTGGTGCGCATTCAGGCCCCTGTGTGCATATGTGGCATTGGTGATGGGCATCCCGCCCCTATGGTGCTGCTGTTGCTGGTGTAAGTATATTCTGCATCCCTCTGTGTGTGTGTGATGTGTCGTGTACGTGTTGTATGTGTTTTGTGGTTGGTGTCTGGCTTACCTTCTGCGCCGTACGCGTCCGTGCCTGTTCCGGTAGTAAATGTAGAATATTGGTATGATCGGGACGAAGGGATTCATGGTTGGTTCGTGTCGTTCGTCCTTCTCGTTGCTTCGCGTTGTCCTCGTCGCTTCGCGTTGTCCTCGTCGCTTCGCGTCGTCCTCGTCGCTGCCGTGTTCGTCTCGGAGCCGTGGATCGTGTTGTGGCGCGAATCGGAGCTTATGTGCGCCTCTCCCGGATGCTTTGACGTGCCGTGCGTAGCGACGGGTTCGGCGCGTACGGAAAGCGCATCGTACTCATTCGGCCGGACGGAGCTGCATTTTCCCTTCCGTGCGACTCGATTCAGCGTTTCCGGATTCGCCTCGGTCGGGGAACAGGACCTGGTTTGGGTGAGTACGGCTCGGCCGGATTCTTTGCTGTTGTGCGCATCGTACTTACTCGTTCGGTGTGCTGTACGGATCGGTCGGGAAACAGGCTTTCGCATGGCTTTTTTCCCGACCGAATGGTGTTGGGTGCGCCTCCGACCGAGATCGGAATCGGCCCCATAGTGTCATGATTTCCCTAACAGGTTTATTACCCATTTTTTTTGAAAATCTGAAAATTGACTCGGTTATCCTCATAAATTTTAATTTACAGTGTTCAATGTGGGCTCCCCAGTTTCCATTTGCTATAAATACTAGCCCTAAAAATACAAAAAAATGTGTTACTGCAATAGGGGCACTATTTACGTGGTGGTTCCTGGTTTTTTACTTTTCCTTGACCACACACCATCGTAAATGTCTTTTTCAAATTTAGTACTAAATCCTTTTCCTGCATAAATTCTGCAAATTTTTCAATGACGGTCTGGAGCCTATTCGCAGTTCTCGATAAAAGAACTGCGTCGTCCGCATAGAGTAATGTCGGGACAGCACGTTTGCCTACTCTAGGGACATCAGCGTTTAACTTTTGCAGTTCCTCATATACACCGTTTATATATAAGGAAAAGAGGAGTGGGGCGAGCACACACCCCTGCCTAATTCCCTGTGTTACCCTGAAACTAGTGGTGCACTCTCCCTCTAGCCCGTAACGAACTCTTGTGCTCAAACGGCTATATATTTGTGAGAGGTATATGATAATATCATTTGGTGCACCCATATGAATCAAAGTTTGCCATAATTTTGCATGATTTACTAGGTCGAAAGCACTAGTAAGGTCAACAAAACAGAGATGCAAGTGGCCCTTTTTTACAGTTGTATATTTACTAATCAACAAATGCAAGTTGATACATTGTTCAATTGTCCCTATCTCCCTGCTGAAACCATATTGTGATTCAGAGAGTATTTTATTTTCATCTGCCCATATTTCCAACCTCTCCAACAATATCCTACCCATCAGTTTTGAGGTTGTGTCAAGGAGGGAAATAGGGCGATAACATTTGGCGTCACTTCTGTTGCCCTTTTTAAAAATCGGTACAATTATACTTTCAGTCCATGTTCTTGGTATCAAGCCCCCCGCAATGATGTTAAACAGTTTTTGTAAAAGAGGGGCCCAAAATCCCATGTCATATTTAAAAATATCTACTGGAACCCCATCAACACCAGGTGCCTTTCCTTTTGCACTTCTTAATAGTGCCAGTGTGACTTCATCCAGGGTAATAGGGGCCAAATTTGGGGGTTCAAGAGTTATGAAGGTTTTGTTATCTAAAGGTTCTAAAGTACCATCGGGGACACTGTTTTCTGCTGGTACGGGGATTTCATTTTCTGAATTAAAAACCTGGCCAAAGTGACGTATCCACTCTTGGGGCTGCACCAGACTTTCAATTTTAGTCGCACAATTATCTTTAAAATATTGTGATTTATCATCTTCCAAAATAGGGATGAATCCTTCGTATTGGCAGCCAGGAGGGTTTTTCCCATGCATTATCTTGAATTTCTCTCTTCCTTTTTGTTAGGGACTATTTATATAACAACCTCTGTTTTTTAATAAGTTCGCTATCTCTAGGCCTAATTTTTAAAGCATTTTTTAATGACTGGTTTGCCTTTGTACATTGAGAATCAAACCAACCAACTTTTTTCTTAGCTTTCTTCTTACTCTTAATTTTTAATCCCCTAGAGATTTCGGGGGTGATGTTACAAAAAGCCCCAACAATCTGGTTGGCAATAGAATCCCCCCTATTACAAATTTCTATATCATGTTTACAATCACTCATTAGACTATCCATAAATTCATTTGGATTTATTCCAGACCATTTAATAGGGATACCGTTTTCTCCCTGAGTGGATATGAAGGGTGCTAAACGGGGCCCAGCCTGGGGGGTATCATTTAATCTGACTGTTAAAAAGAGTGGATGACGATCACTTACACAGCTTGTTTTCACCTCCATTTTTACTATTTGATCTTGACCATGTGCCGAGATTAATATGTGATCAATAATTGAACACTGTTAATGCCCCTAAAAAGTCGGTAGCTGGGGTTGTCCATTCGATATGGACTGATCCAGTAATTCTAAATTATATTTATACATTGCCCCATTGATGGATTCGCCATAGAAATAAAGCGGGAAATGAGAATAACTTTCCCCATACTCATTCCCATATCCACAATGTTTTCCTTCTAGAATACCGCATTTTTTACTGTTAAAATCTCCAACCCAGATCAGAAAATAATCACTTCTGATCTGTTTTAAAAATGAATCAAGCTCCCTCTCAAGTGCCAGTATGACTTGGTTTCTAGTGTTATCAAAGACATTGTTAAAAAAATTAATTAATACAAAACACTGGTAATCAACAGAATGGAACCACAAAAATTGAAAATAAGGAGAGTCAATATAAGCTTTCTTCAGAATCAATGGGCATATGACTGAAAGTAGAACTACTAAACCTCCCTTTGCCTTTCCGTTTCGAGAGGGGGTCGCTTGAGTGTCAACTATTGAGAAACCATCTATGTGAAAGGGTTCCGTGTGCCAGGTCTCTTGCATGCAGATAATGTTACAGTTGTTTAAAAAGTCAGGCCATGCATCGTCATTCAGTTTATTATTGATACCCGTGATATTCCATGTTACTAGGATCAGGTTTTTAGATTTCAGGTTTTGAGTTGCAGGTAGTGTCTCATCAATTGGGCAAAGATCTTGTGCAACATCCTGGTGTAGTCAGTCCACATCACTACATCTTCTAAGTGGTAGAAATCTATTAGACAAAGCAAGTGGTCTGCACTTTTCCACTATTGTTGGACCATTTCCAGACTGGCTACAATAATCCATACCTGGCTTGTAAAAAAACCCTAATCGTACCCCAGTGATGATCTTATTCTGGTATTTTGATGGCATCTCCCATCTGTCACATATCTCTTCTAACAAAGTTCTAACCATCTCTGGGTGTCGAAAGGAAACGACGACACAATCCCCTTCGCAAGCTTTTGGTGATTTCCCCACCCAAGGTGCTCTTCTTACCATAGTGATGTTTTGGGCCAGGATATTGGAATTATGGTGGCAGTGATTAGTGAACCAAAACACAACCTTATTTTTCAATTCTACCCAGTCCTCATTTACACCATCCTTTAATTCTGGCACATCTTTCAGAACGATCGTGTAAGGTGTAGCCTCGGGAGGTAAGTGTAGGGGTCTCTGGGGCCTTGTGGGTAGCAGTTTATGCTCGTATTTATCCACTTTTTTAGTGTTAGGTCTTATCATTTTTGTCACATGGTGGACTGACGGCATGGGGTGTGACCCAATGTTGGTCTCTTCCTTATCCATGGGCCCCACTGTGTTCTTCCTTTCACACAATACTACTGATCCCCGTGAACCACGGAAAGTATCATTTTTAACAATTCAGTGATTATTGGTCATTGCTTTTGTGTCAGTTGTATCTGTCAAAATATTTTCATTTTGACGTTTTCCTAGCGGTAACAACTCCTCAATTAGTTTTGCAATATGGGCTACATCGCTCTTGATTTTTGAGATTTCAGATAACAGGTTTTTCTCAATTGAATCAATCTTCCTATGTAACTTTTTAAAAAGTAGGTCCAAGTTATGGGGACAGTCATGACTTACGGTAGCCCTCAAACCTCCACTCTGCTTCTTAGGCAATGGCTGTGATTGTTTAGTAGATTCTTTAATTTTTTCCTTCGATAACTGTTTGCCTTTAGTTACAAGGGGGTAATTGAGTCTATATCTTCTGTTAAGGCTGATATTTCCAGTGGTATCGTTGATACACAGGGCGCTGCACTGGTATTGTGTATTAATGCTGTTATACTCTTTTGTTGAGGTTTGTTATTTGAAACTGTTTCTAATGCAGTTGCATCCAGTATAGTATCGTCAACCACATTAGTTAGTGCAATATTTGTGGCCGCTAAACGCTCCTCGACATTGACAATCTCACTATTAATTAATCCCATCGCGGCATTTAAGTAATTCGTAATTGGTGCACTCAATCTTGCATTCTTATTTTTACTGCCTGATGCAACACCCGCAAGCTTACATTTTCCCATGATTGCGAACAACAGCGAAGACCAATACAAGTGGCACAAAAGGATAGATAGGATGCATATGTTTGCATAAAGTGGTTTCAGCCACTCTTACCGTAAATAGGGGAGTCTTATTAACAGACTTTAGGGACGTGGCCCAGCCCAGCCTCTTATGGGCGCAGACGGGCTTGCCCTTGGCCCAGGCATGCCCACGTTCGTCCTGCGCCGCGGGAGCCCACAATGGTTTTTAAGGCACCTCCTGGCGCAGCTGGTCACGTGAGCGGCTGCGGGCCTTGTTGGGACCTGGATCCTGTGGTCCAATCCTGACCCCCGGTAAGGCAGAGGCAGTGGCAGGCAACAAGAACAAACGGGCTTCCCGCGCCGCAGGAGCCCGCAATGGTTTTTAAGGCACCTCCTGGCACAGCTAGTCATGTGGGCGGCTGCAGGCCGCGTTGGGACCTGGATCCTGTGGTCCAATCCTGACCCCCGGTAAGGCAGAGGCAGTGGCAGGAAACAAGAACAAACGGGCTTCCCGCGCCACTGGAGCCCGCAATGGTTTTTAAGGTTCCTCCTGGTGCAGCTGGCCACGTGGGCGGCTGCGGGCCGGGTTGGGACCTGGATCCTGTGGTCCAATCCTGACCCCCGGTAAGGCAGAGGCAGTGTCCGGCAACAAGAACAAACGGGCTTCGCCAGTAAGTAGTTATAATTAGGACATCTTTTCCATAGGAAGAGCATTTTTTTTTTTTTTTTTTTCGGGGTGATCCGTCAAGTGGGGGACAAGAAAAAGGCATCTTCCCCATGTTAATTTCCATAGAAAAATTTAGACACGGCTACAGGCCGAACTGCTGAACTGAATCACACCAAATTTGGCAGAAAGGTAGTTGTTGGTCCAGAAAGCAACCTATTTGTTAATTGGTTTAAATCCATTCAGTAGTTGTGGAGTTATTGTAAGAAATACAAATCTGTATATATGGGGACATTGGACAATCTGTGACCCCTTTCGATCTCGTGCTGAGATATCATTGGCTGCCAAAACTTCAAACCAGGAAGTGTTGGCAGCCATCTTGGGACTCGGCTTGAAGTCCTACAAAAAATGTAAAAAAACAAAGGAATTCGAATACCCTGACCACCCAGAGGGACCCCCCAGGGCCCAAAAAGCATTTCTTTTTAAATTTTTCAGATCGTGTTGAAAATTATTCAAAGGAGCATGGGCTCCCGTGCTTAGTTAATTATTGGCACCCGGGTGGGCCAGGTCCTGGGGGCATGTAGCACATAAAGGAGGGGGGCTTATGGGATCCACTCCTGGGGCTTATTATGCTCCGGGGACCACCACCTCCCCAGGGCTACTTTTGAAATAAATGTGGGGGAGGCTCATATGGCCTCCCCCACTACCCCGGGGACCACTACCTCCCCGGGGCTTGTTTTTTTTTTTATAAATAGGGGCCTCTTGGACCCCCCCCAGCACCGGGGAATGCCACCTCCCCGGGGATTTTTCCAAAATGAATGCGGACAGCCGCACTGCTCCCCACAGCCCCGTGGACCACCACCTCCCCAGGGCAAAATTTAAGCAAAGAGGGGGGCCATGCAGCCACCCTCCCTGAGCCATAGAAGGCCCTGGGGACTGCCACCACCCAGCACCAGCTCCTGCTATGCCCCGGGGTACTTTACCCCTGGGTAAAGCTCCCGCCAAGCCATAGTAAACTGTGCTCCGCTTTCAGAAATTGAGAGCATTGAAAATGCTCTTGCTTGCTGAAAGCAAAGCATAATTGCTTTTGCACCCAGGGAGTTTTATGTTTATATCTCGCTATTTGTAAAAGCAATGTCGGCTCCACAGGAGGCGAGGAGCCAGCAGGGACCGCGGTGGCCTTCAGGCTCCCTCTGTGGTCCTCATCTGTGTCCAGTGGGTGCCCTGGGTGGGACCAGGGCACCCAAAATTTAGGCCGGACCTCAGGGTTGGGGATCCTGGAGCCGAAATCAGCCCGGGAGGGGGGCTGAGCAGGGGCAAATAAAAGCGTGAGTTTCAAAACCCCTTTTCCCCATGCAATTTCCCATAGGAAAATTAGACACAGGGACTGTAAAAAGGCTGAACGGATGTACACCAAAAAGTTAGATCGTTACCCAGAAAGTGTGCTTGTTGTGATATGATGTATATTTCAGGCTGCGGAGGATCTGTGGACCCGACAGATCTAAACATTTGAACTGATTGGCTGGCACAGCATCATCAAAGATTTTGAGGCAGCCATTTTAGAACTCAGAGACTCAGTCCTCTACCGCTAGCAAAAGAAATTAAAAAAACATATATTGGTCAGGGTAGGGTTACCCTGAACCCCTTGGCCTTGTGCGAGGGGCCCAAAGTGAACTCCATTTGAGCCAAAAATGTAACTTTTTAAAAAATGTTCATGTGGATCCATGCCACTGAAAGGCGCCAGGGATCCCATCACCTAGGACCAATGTGTTTTTCATGGGGAGGGTATGTTCATACCTCCTCCCAGAGCCGTTGTAAGGACCCAGGGAACCCATCCCCCGGGGCAATGTGTTTTCAGGGGAAGTGGGGCATGGGCACACCCTCCCCTTCCATAGAGTTGACTATCATTTTCTAAAGCACCCTGAGCTGGAGCTGTATGTTCTTCAGCTGGAGTGTTGGGGCCCCATTTGGTTAATTCTATGGCTGCATATTGTGACCTGAAGAGTATGAAAAAAGACTCAATGCATGTTTATGGTTATTTGGAATTAAATGATTTTTTATCAAAATTTTGTTGACAATTATTATTATTAATTGCAGCCATCCACATGTAAATGATGCTTTGAATTATAGAATTATTGTGGCGATGTCTTTACAAAACAAATAGGTCTTCTTTTAAGCGTTGATGTGCTGAACCCTTGATAAAGCCAATATACCTAACTTTTCTATTTTTGACTTCTCAACCTGACGAAGCCAATAGATATGCAAAACACACTGGGGTGGCGTGGTGAAGCAAAATAACAATGGATTAAACCCAGATCTGTGACTGGGGGTGAATGTTTGCCAATGTGCAATATTCCGTCCATCATCTTGTGTGTTTTGAAGCCAATAGTTATGCCTTAGTTACAATGACAGCCTTTCTATTGTTACTTTATTTTTTTTAAAAACCTCAGCAATTCACTGAAAAAACAAAGGTTAAAGTGACATTATAGATAGGTATGGTAATAACATCATATTTTACATTAAAAAATAAAAACTAGAAATTGACGGAGAAAACCAAAGGTTAAAGGAACATTATACTTCAGTGAAAATGTAAGTTAAAAATAAATGTTTTAAATAACAAAACTCAGCAGTTATAGTTATCTCAATTAACTAAAACTCAAGCCCTAAAGTAACTACAATAACTCACACTCTCACCATGCACTGCTTGTACCCTGATCACTCATGACATGTTCAAGGACTATATTAATAACATCCCTACTGACATCTGAATGACATCACTCAGAACGTTACAGTGCATGGCGAGGGTGAGAGAGTAAGGTGTTTCATGTGAACTTTGTAGTCACTTATAGGAACACTGCCATCCTGAGTATACAAATGACACATTAACCAGTACTCAGTATTATGCTTCTTACTCACCAGGTGGCTCCAATGGTTATTACATATAATGTTGATAAAAACAATATCTCACCACAATTTCAGATAAAAACATAGATTACCAAAATATCATCATTCTATCCATAACCAAGTAGTACACAAATATTGAAAACAAACATATAACCCTAAAAATATCTAGAATAAGCTATATTGATAACAAGAGGTTTGAAAAACAAAATATTACTAACTCATTAAATGCATTTAAATAAATAAAATATCAAAACAAAAATATTGTTAGCAATACGATTATCTAAAATAAATAAAAATAATATAACACTTCAGAAAATATTCTTAATAACCCAGATAAGGTAAAATCTGCACTAGTACGCTGTCAGAGCCAGGTGGGAGGGGGGGGGGTGTACTCTCATCTTCCCGGTACTGCCATAGAATACATTAGGGGGTATATTCACAAGAACGTGTGATAACTTCCGCAAGAGTAGCGTAACGCAACTTTCAATATCGCAGCCTAGCATGGGAAAATAACCCTGTGTCAATGTGGAATTCACAACAAGGCGGTAGCATGCGATAGTCACCAGATAACACGTCAAATGTCATCGTGAAAATCAACGCCACGCCAAAAAAATGCGAAACGCGAACGCAAAAAAACATGCGATGAGGCCAATCGCGGTACAGAAATCAGCGAACACCAGCCACAGGCCTGCAAATCCCACGCGTCCGGCGGGAAAAAGCACCATAAAAGAAAGGAAAAAAAAGCCCAAAAACAATTCAAACCGCGTAGCAACATGGATGCACCCGGACCGAGTGCAGAGGACAAGCCGAACACCACAAGCCCCACGGAGGACCAGCCAGGAACCCCACAATTGGGGAAGGCCAAGGACAAGAGGAAGACGGGGTTCAGTCCGCAGGAAGACCGGATCATCATCACGGAGGTGACCGAACACCATCAACAACTGTTCGGCACCTCCACTGTGGCACTGGCAACCCAAACCGAAATATGGCAGGTAACCCTGGGCGTAGTTCGCGAAGTAGCGCTACGCGAAGCTATGCGAAGTGCACTTCGCACTACGCGAGCTACGCGTAGCACTACACGAACTGCGTAGTGCGCTGTTCGCGATGATTGCACAGTGCCGGATGCTTGTCCGCACTGTGCAATCATTGAAAACGGCATCTTGCACAGTGCGAGCTGCTCTTACTGCCGCTCGAGTAGATTTTTACTCGAGCGGCAGCTTTCTCAACGCGGACTGGTAGTTTCTCATCGCGAGCGGTCGCGAGCATACGCGACCACTCGCAATGAGAAACCTGACCTCCCCGCGTTGAGAATCTCGCCGGAGGTTTATTTTCCACGCTCGCGATCGGCAACTTGATGTTGCTGATCGCGAACGAGGAAAAAGTCTCGCTGGGATGTCATTTTGCTTGCTCGCGGTCGCCAACTTGATGTTGAGGAACGCGAGCAAGCAAAAAATGACCGCTGCACTACGCTACGCTACGCGTGTTTGCACTGTGCTACGAGCAATTTGCGTAGTGCGAAGTAGCGCAAACTTCGCAAACTACGCGAGCGCAGCGTAGTGCTTTGCCCAGGGTTAATGGCAGGCCATCGTTACCAACGTCAATGCAGTCGGAGCGTTGAGGCGGTCACTGGAGGAGGTCAAGAGGCGCTGGCATGATCTGAAAAGGCAGACCAAACATAAGCTCGCCGCCAACAGGGAGGCAGCAACGGCGACTGGAGGTGGGAGTCCTGCGACACAGGAGGAGCTGGATGAGCTGGAGCAAATGGTGGCCACAGTCAGCAGTGAGGAGACGGTGGCAGGATTGGGGGGCCTAGACACAGCACGATACGCACTGACCCAACAGCAACAGGGTGAGTAACGACTAGGGATGGGGGGATGGGGGGAGATGGGCACAATGGCACACATGCACAATTATGTGTAGCACACAGCACACCCACAATGACCGTGGATCATGTCCCTGATTGCCTTGGCACACTGCAGCACACATAGAAACGCCAAGTAGGCCCCCAATCACAATGTGCACAGAGGGGCCCCCCCATCACCAATATCACAACTGACCCATGCACATGTGCTGAATCCAGCAAAGCAGCGGCTCTGTGACCCACACTGACTATGCAAGTAACACTGCATGTCCAATAGCATGGCAGCAGCCCAAAAAAATGACATGGCCACGAATCGACATGGAGGTAGCCCAGTGCGGATCACATCCGTAAAGGCTCCGACATGTCCACGTACACCCACAACCCATGCTGTACAATACACGCAGCAGACGAACAATGCACCAGGCCACAAAATCTGTCCGAAGGCACATATGACCCAAGTCAAAAGCAAATCAGGCCCCAAAAAGCACACAATTCAAAGGCACCCCGCATCAAAGGGAGAAGGTTACATGAAATCAGAGCTGCAGGGGCAACTCCCCCACAATGCAGCACACACACATAGCAATCACAGGACATCCGCAATGACGGCAATGTGGTACAATGTGCAACACCAGCACCACAGGACAGAGCTCACAACAGGTTCCGCTCGTGCACAGTAACTGTCCACTCACATCTGGCATTGCCTGACACTGTGTGATGATAATGAATGGGTACTACCACACATCCGTCATGTATTCGGAAAACACACTGACTGCCAACAAATAGCCAGCTCCCCAAAATAGTCACAATGTACATTGGCATGCAGTCTGAATGTAAACATCTGCAAATCAACAACATACATGTGAAACTCTGTTAACCTGCATCTCCCCTTAACATTTCAGAGGGACAATCAACACTTACTGCAGAGCAGACCACAAACCCCATCATTGATGATGTAGAGGACAACCTGCACATATGTCAAGATACCCTCCAACGGATACTGGACAGCCTCTGCACCCAACCCCCAGGAGCAGGGCAGGCCAGCTGCCTCGAGGTGACCCCACCACCTGCACAGACCACACAGCAGGAAACACACACCACCACGGCTGTCTCCCAGGACCCCCCGACCAATACATGGAGTACATACAATGTGTGTGGTCTTCCCAGGTGGAGTTGGCTGAACAGCTGCGGGTGGGTTTCGAGCTCATGGCAGCCAAACTCGATGCCATACGTGGGTGTCTGAGTCCCATCAGGGACCACGTACACTACCTATCGGACACCCCCGGTACGCACCATGCTCCGCCACAGACCTTGGCTGACCTCGCTGGTGCCATGAATCGTACACAAGAACTGTGTGGGCAGACAGGCACCAGCCATGACAGCACAGAGTTGGCACAGATACGGAGGTCAATGGAGACCATGGAGCAGATGCAGGCTGGAAGGATGTCTGCCACGGATGGACTTCAATGCCCTGCAGTACTTCATCTTGCCATTGCTGCCACTGAGCTATCCCCAGATGACTGCAGCGGGAACATCGACACACACAGCTCCGACCCCTGATGTGTCCGTGGCACACAGTGATGCAGCCATCACCCCGCCACACACACCGGACACACCGGACACAGAACCCGTATCAGGGGAGTAAGAAGGGGATGGGAACTACTGTGTGAGGAAGGAGGCAGTAGCATCCATCACCGCCGTATGGCCTGTCTCTGCCTGGTTATGACCAATGCATCATGGCCTGGGAAACACCTCCTACTGACCCCCGGAACACTCTGCGACATTCATCCGGACCCCGACACGGACTGCCATTTCTTCACCGCTGGCCAATTACACAGCTATCCTGCTGCAGACTGCACTCTCCCTCTTCCCAATCACTGTGCAATCCCCAAAGGACTCTGCTTGGCCCACCACTGGGCTTCCATGTGATGTGGGCTTGGATGGCCAAGTACAGCTCCAGCTCCGTCAATCACCTGAATGTGAATAAAACATTCTAAATCACACAGATGTGTCATCACTATGTTCACTCACGTATGGAAGTATGGCTGGATGTGGGGACGATGATTGCACATGAAGGTATACCCTGGTAACTGACATCTATGCGTGTGTATCCCTGAGACACATGGCCAATTGGATGACTGTGAAGGTGAGTACTAGCTGTGTCCCCATTGCACATCAACAACAATCACACAACCCCCCAACATAGGCACACGTCCATGTGTTGAATAGGGCTGTGTGTAGGACTGACCCAAACGAAAGCAGGCCAGGAGTGGTGTCCTACACCACATGTGACAACAGAACTTCACGTCGCATACCTACTCACACACATCTGTGTGGACACATTCTGTAGTGAGATATGACATTGCTCCACATGATCAGTGGTTGGACACCATACTCACATTGCTGACATCACGTAAGTGCACATGTCGTTCAGCACATATCCAAAAACAATGTCTGGCTCACAGAGGTGGAGCTTGCCAAAGGGACACACCCACATTGCACATGCGTCAGTCAGTTCCTCCCTTTGTAGGGACGATGCTCATTGTGGCACACGAGTGGACAATCTAAACAACACACCTCACAGTTAGACACCAGTGGAGTGGCATAGACTTTATTGGCATGTGCGTGTCAGTACGGACGAGGCAACGTCCACAGCAGGCAGGGACATGCTTAAGACACTTACATGCAGCATGGGTACATGTCGAGGTTCAGAAAATGTTGGGGCTAAAATGGACAACATTCATCACGGATGGCAACGCTCACAGCCCACCTTGCCTTGCTGGATGAGTCATGTGTTGTTTGGCACCTGCCCATTGCCCCGTGCGAGGGGGCACGACTCACTGCACATGGGATCTGCATAGTGCTCTGTCTCTGGAGTGCGCAGATTGTCTGCTCTGCTGACAGTGATCAGGTGTGAGGGTCCGACAGGTTCACATGTCGTGCTACATTGCCATGTGTGTGCTCTCCCTCAGCAGTGTGTCCGAATTGGCAACGTTGCCAAACGACGCTGTGTTGCTCTGACCATGGACCTGCGTCACCTTGCACAGGTGTGTGTACACACGCATTGTTCCATGCACATGCATCCAGAGCCCGAACGAAGGCAGACGTGTCCTCTGTTGTGGTGGGATATGTGAGCAATCCCCACGATGCAACAAGTTGTTGGGCCATGTGCTGTGGGTGGCAATCGGATGTGGCTGCAGGAACGTAGTTAATCGTCCATGAATGCCCGTGCAGCTTCATGTGCAATGTGTTCCAATAGTACGTCATTGTCGTGTTCAAGGAACACCAGGGTGAGCCAATCCATTAGGTGGTCCGGGCAGGTGTGCTCAGCCCACGCCGTCTCACCGATCCGCAACACAGCCCAATAGGGGAGCGCCTCGATGTGGTCACTGCACACGAGAAATTGTGCAATCTTTCATGCACAACTACCAATACATATGCAGTATGTCAAGGCATCCCATGCACGGCTGTCTCGGTTACACTCCTGTTCGTGATCCAACAGGGGGCGCAGACACAAGTCATAGTCCAATTCATCAACAGTTGTGTTGGATAGGCAGACATCCATAGGACACTCGAATGTGCATGTTCGGCAGTGGAACCAGGGCTCGATGCAGATGACGTGGGCAATGCGGAAGCTGAGCTTGTAACTGATCCGCAGCACTGCAGTGGCAGTGCGCCCAGTAAATTCAGCATACGTGCACGGTACTGTTCCACGTGACAGGGGTTGTGCATGTGCCCGGTATGGCCTGCCATTGCGTTGGTGCGTCTCGTGAACCGGCACTCTTCTGAACTGCGGCAGTTGTTTGGAGGATATGCCACAGCTCTGAGCAATGATTCGAATGTGTGTGCAACGTTGTGGGTAATGGGTTGCTGTTTCCGTGAGTGTCAAGGGCATCCCATGCGGGGGTACCACAGGCAGGGGCTTCTGTGTGTGGGCTGTGGATAAGTCGGAGGGTTAATTTGCAGAATGCGTGGTGTGGGAGTCGTCCCCATCTGCCATTGCATCTCTATCAGGGTGTTCCAGGCACATTCTGGACCAAGGTCTGAGGTGCAGGTGTCCTCCTGCCTTCTGCATTGGGACAATGGTGTTTTCATCCCTGTTGTTTGTCTGACTACTACTTGCGTTTTCGGAATGTGATGTGGCTTTGGCGCTGAGATTGGGACTCGGCCTTGGGCTCATGGTGTACGGATGGCGATGCACAGACACATGTTGGCATGTGGAGCCAGGTGCCCGAGCGGCCTTGCGCTGCTTGTGCTATCTCACTCCGTCTCTCTTACTCGCTCTCTCCCTCTATTTCCTTTGTTGGGCGCATGGCACACCTTCTTCTCTTGGATTTGGTCTTCCAGGCTGTGTGCTACGGATTGTCCAGTGAGGAGCCGCTAGGACTCATCCTAAGGGTTGTTTCTGCTTTTGTTTGTATGGTGTTTGTGTTGGTGATTACATTGCTGTATGACTGATTCTCCATTTTCTGGCCATGCATGTATGTTTATTTTCCTGCTTGTGCGACATCAGGCAAAATGTTTGTTTTGGGATTCGCTGTGTTGTTGTGCAGTTTCTTAGTCCGGGGTTGGGGGTGGTCCCGGGGGGGGGGTGTTGCGGGCCTGGGTGTGGTGTCGGTGGGTGTTGTGGCCCTCTTGGGTGTCCGTGCTGCATGTTCAGTTGCTCGTGGGCATCTGTTGTCCTTCATGTGTGGCTCTGGGCTGTGCTCCCTTTTGTGGTGCAAGCTGTGGTCGGACTTTACACCAGGTCAGGGCAGGTGTAGATTTCCTGGTGCTAACGCGGCTTATCGCCGGTTTTGTGGTTTTATCGCCGATATGGCTGGTCGTTGTGAATGTTGAGGTGTGATGTTGTCGCGCCTTTTGACACGGGTACGCCCACTCTGCATCTCATTAGCGATAGTTGCGCGGGTCCTCTGTGGCTATGTTTTTTGCGGCTGCTATCGCGGGTAAATTGGTGCTGTGGGCTGTTTACACCAGCTTGTGAATGGGGAGGTATATTTATCACAACTTTGGCTGCGATAAAGTGCCGTTAATTCGGCGATAGCTCCTTGTGAATATGCCCCTAGGTCTTTATATTTTATCTTAACCTATTGAGATTATGGAATGATGTATACTCCAACTGATTTGTTTAAAAATGTATTGCTGAGAGGGATGGTTTTGCAATCTAAGGATAATGGATTCAGGCCCTGAGGAAGTCGGTTGTGAATGTTGCCATATCAACAAAACATGTGTTGGCTAAATTATCTACTTCTATGATTGTTTACATCTGTCAAGACAGTGTTGGAACTAAATAAAAGAAAGAAAAAAAGACAACTGTATACTGTAGACAACTACAAGACTGGACATTCCTTGAATACACTGGTGCTCAGGAAATTGTTTATGTGTTTCCAGGAGATTTTCTCCTGAAATAAGAGGGGAGCAGTGGCCGCCCTTTTTCCTTTGTAGCACTGGGTAAATATGTGGCGTATTTGAGATAGGGCACGCACAAGGTCTGTGCATATATACAACTGTGCCACCACTTTATTGTTTATGAAAACAATATCAATTCACCACAATTTCAAATAAAAACATAGATTACCATAATTTTATCATCCTATCCATAACTAAGAAATACACAAATATTGAAAACAAACATATCACCCACAAAAATATCTAGAATATTGAAAACAAACATATCACCCACAAAAATATCTAGAATAAGCAACATTGATAACAAAAATATTGAAAACAAAATATTGCAAACTCATTAAATACATACAAAATAAATAAAATATGAAAACAAAAATATTTTTAGCAATAAGATTGCCTAAAAATAAATAAATTATTATAACACTTTAAACGAGATTTTTAATAACTCATACAAAATAAAATCTCTAACAAAAATAGTATCAATATCAACAAAAATACATAACACATTATAAATACACACACAAACATATATTAATAGGAACTTTAATTAGTGTTTTCCACATAAGGAACAAATTGAAGACAAAATCTAAATACACAACACACAACTAAAACCAAAATAACCAAGAGAACCCTCTACCTAGTTAACACACAACTATAAAACTGCAAAATAACTAGCAGTATTTTGCACCAAGAAAGCTACAACTGGAAGAAGATAAAACTCAGGATCAACATGTAATATAAATAACTTTAAATCAGCACAACTGGGTAAAGTCTCCTAAAAATCGTGAAATGTTTGCAAACATTGCTTCCACCTTCATTTAAAATAAATAACAAATACCCTACTTTTCATTTCTATCAGTAGATTTGTAGAGTGCTTCTTATCATCCATGAGGTATACAGGTGCTGGTAGGGTTCAGTTGATTAGCCAAGTAGCCAGGTCTTCAGGGACTTTTGGAACTCTGGAAGAGATGTGGAGGTCCGGAGATGAATGGGTAGCACTTTCCATGTCTTCACTGCTAGGGAGGAGAAGGAGCAACCTCTGCATCTTCTACATTGGATGCGGAGGTGAGGGTTAGAGAAAGGGAAGCAGAGATTTATATCTCCATACTCTAGTTTTGACATCAACATTGCAAAGAAAAATGCCATCCTTCAAACAAACTACTTTGAATACACTTGGGTTGGCAGACTGCACCATTCTCTACACAGACACCAACCCAAGTTTCAAATCTGATGATGAGAAGTTTACAACAGTACAATACCCAAAAACAACCAAAAACAAAGAATAAAGTGGACGGATGGCACAACCCCCCCCCCAAGTCACATTAAGCCAAATTCACCATACCTCATACAAATTCCTAGAAACCCTACAAAAAGAATAAAGCTAGCAATAACTAACAATAGAAGAGCTAGTAACCAAATCAAACCTAAAATAACTAAACAGACTAAAGATATGTATTAAATGTCACAGTTCAAAGTACATAGCAATTTGTACAAAAAGTCACATGGGACTCACTCAGATCCAGATGGCTCATCCAAAGGTATGAGGGCTCTGTAATACATTCAATACAAACATAATTCTATAGGAACATTTCTGTAGACAATAATGAATAATGTGCTGGTCAGCGTGAGAATTTCTGTCATTCATGTATTGTATTCATACATATACAATCATGGTGTGCAAATGAGAATAAATAGACCAGACGATGCAGTGCTCACATGGTGATTAAATAAACAACATTCAAAACACAGGGACACTGTACAATCGCCAATGGTTGTGTAATCTTCCAAGTTCAGGCAAATCTAGGGAAGCTTCCACAAAATTAGCAAGCCCTTTATGTTAAATGTAGATGTCAGCCAATTGGGGGGGGGTTAATTATGTTTCTTATGTTTACAGCAATCAAGGAGAAATGAGTAATACAGGGATATTCCACAGGTATCTCATTACACCATTATTATTATTATTATCTTATAGAGACCCACTAGAGTCTGCAGCCTTCCTTGACTTCCTTGAAAAGTGCTGAGGTGGAGTGTGGAGTCCTGTGCCTGTGTTTTCTCTCTTATCCTATTCCCCTTTCCCTGCTTCTACCACTGTCAAAATGTTTTTAGTATATGTAGTCAGTGGTTGGGATGGAGCAATACTGAAAAGAATACTGCTTTAGTTGGATCTTAACCGTAAGGTTAAGTGCATAACCTGTCAGTTGGGTGTTGGTTTAACCCATTTTAAGACCATCTCTAAGCACGACTTATTGTGGTGCTGAACACTTTAATTTTGGTAAAGTCTTTTCGTGTAGTTAATATAGCGAGCTGCAATGACATTACACGTCTGGTAGTAATGTCATCCTTTTTTGTAACCCCGATGAGTTGATTGTACACGTGTGCTGCATTTCTCCATTCAGCAAGATTCTAATTACTATTAGTGAAGTCAACACCTCCTGTTCTTCAGTAGGGCCTACAAATGTATTGAGCCATTAAAGATCTCAGCAGAATTTATTTAAAAATAACTATGACAAGTACCAGACAGTATATGAAAAAAAGAAACATAAACATGATTGGCATTGTGTGATATTACACATGCAGAAGGCTAAAGCAGAGAGGTTGGCTAAAAAACTGACAGTTCCTCAAAACTATTTGACAGATAGTGCACCTTAATAACCTTGCATTGTAAATCAATTTCTAAACGCTTGGCAACAACTGCTCGTGCAGATCAACTTGAATACAGACAGATGCAAGTACCCATTAATACTTTAATATACACGCCACTTCCCTCTATGCTGAAGAGCATGTAGTTATACCACTGCTTTACTCCACTATGAAAAGGGTAACATGTAATATGTATTCCTTTAGCATAAACGTGTATTATCAATACCCTAGTCTTAAAGGAAACCAAAACAATTTGGCTCATTTTCATTTAAATAAATATTGAACTAGAAAATATTTTCTTTCTTTCTCATAACATTGTATTCATGAATTAAGTTCATTTTGAAAATAGTTCATTCAAAGCATGGATACACATCTATTTCTATGGATGCTATACTATTGTACTGGAAGAGTGAACAGAGGGTGTTGAATTGCTGTTTAAGTGACACTCCTTTTCATATAAAGGATGTATAAAAACACTGACCTCGCAATAGAGTCTTGAAAATATTTCGCAGTAGATTTGCTCACAGTACCATTTCAGTTTGTAGATAGAAAATGTGATTGCGTATGAGGCGTATGTCAATATTGTCAAAAGAATGACAGACACTGCTGGAAAAATCATTTTTCACTTCTTTTCCCACGTCATCCAAAGATAGATTGCTCAGGTGGTTAAACCTAAAAGTATGAAAATATGAAGGAAGATCCGGCAGAAGTGGCACTGGTGTTCACTCACCCTACGTGCCTGTGTCTCATAAAGAATTTCTTGCCACTGTTTGGCATCTTCCCAAATGAGAATGAGGTCTTTAATGGTTGAAGAGAATGTGAAAACTGCCAACTCCCAAACATGCTGCTAAATGAATGGGATTTTTGTCTAGAGAAAGGGGTGCAGGGAAGGCAGCAGGGCTCTAAATCAAGTTGCAACAGGTGGCCAATTCCATTATCAAGATAGCCACAGCCTGAATTGAAGAAGTGCAGTCAGGCAGCTTGCCAGATGGACCTAGGTAATAAGAGAAATAGACGCCTGGGTCTGCCTTTGCTGTTGTAAGCGTCGATCGATCTGTCGTTTTGGTTCGGCTTAAGGAAACCATAAAAGTGTCTGCTTTGGGGTACATACCTATAGAGAATTTTGATAAACACGACTGAGTCAGCCCTTATTTTAGATTCCAGTGTAGAATGACAGCATAGAAGGAACATACCGAAGTGAATTACGTTATCAGTAATTCATGTATCATCAAAGCGACATAACATAATACGTGCATCTTGTAAACCGCAATTGTTTATACTGCATTGAAAGAAAATGAACTGATTATGCGTGTAAAGTGATGTACTGAGGCATCACAAGAAGTATTACTTACATTTACATAGAGGTGGGTGAGACAACAAATTAGCAGGGAGAGCCGAGCCAGGGCAGGTTCAAGGTTCTGGCTCGGCTCTTCGAGCCCGTGCACGAGCCCAGCCCTGAAAGTATTTGCTATATAAATCATGCAACAAACATCAGTAAAATATAATAAAATCTCTTCAGAATTGAATTTTTTTTATTTCTTCAACATGTGGAAGCTTTGACATTAATAGGGCACATTATAGCACTGTACTGAGGAGTACTTATTAAACGTAATAGTTTTGTACAGCTAGTAGTCTGAACTCACACATTTGAAAGTGCTTTCAAGCGCCATAATGAAGAAAAACTTGAGGAGGAGTAGCATTTTGACGGATTCCCAGTTTTACCAGTATTGGTAAATCTGGCGATGCGCTAGAATCCATGGGTGGATGCATGAGAACACCCACGCTCCACCCATAGAATGCCTCCCAGGGGCACAGTAAAGGAACGCAACTATTTGTGCTGCGTTGCTTTACTCTCGATTTATCACCCCACACAGGGCCACATAAGGTGGCCTTGCGTGGTTTGATAAATCTAACTTAAGAGTTGTGTCACTCTTGGGCCCCATTGCATGACGCAAGTGTGACACAACTCTTTAATAAATATGCCCCTAAGTGATTTGCCCAGAATCACAGGATGTTGTGCCAATGCCGAGACTTAATCCTGATTCCCCAGTTCCACAAACAGCAGCTCTAACCATAGCCATATCCTGGGTAGAGAAAGGAGGCAGACAGAACCCACATGAAAGCTCAACTCATTATGACGTCGAGGTTCCAACAGGTCCTCGAGCAGAAGATATCGTTTTTTTTAGGTGTATTTGCTTTTATGCCAACAAACTGAAAACGCGTTTGGCGTTATCTTAAGTGAACCCTTGGTACATTAAGTTATATGCCATTTGGAAAGCCGGTGCAAAGAACAATGGCAATTTAAATGACAAAGTTTTACCACTTTAAAATTACATTTCTTGTGCATTGCTAGATGTTGCTTAAGTGTATTGCCAAGTGGTTTCTATTGTGGCAAATTTCTCATACTTTTAATAATACATTTAATAAGTATTCGTAATTACCTAGAAACAAAGGAAAAGTAAGGAAAAAAACTGCATATTTACAGCAAATTTTGATCTAACAGACTGCCCTCAAAAGTGGCAATAGTTTGTTTTTTTGCAACATTTCAAAAGATGCCTACTTTTCTGAATGTATGCAATAGTTGGGTAAATGCGCTGCGCATGCTGTATGCCAGTTCCACATTGTCGAAATATGACAATAACTATAGGGTTGAAGGGCATTACTGTGCATTGTTCCGTTTACTCTCTTTAGAACGATTCCATCAGACCATAAAGTCATAAGGAGATGCAAAATCTTCCTCATTACAGTCTAAATGAATAACCTGTTAAATAAATGTGTCTACCATTCAATAATTATGAAACTATCTGTCTCGTTTAACTCTCTTGTTTCATCAAATTCACTGTGAGGCTATGGGGGCATGTGCCATGGTGTACTGTTGCGTTCACCCAACCATCACTGCATAATATAGCTTCCTATGGCTATAAAATGATATTTGAATACGTACAAAAGTGCATTTAATTGTGTAATTGCCATTATGATTGGCAGAACATAAGCTGCGAGCCTTATGAATGTGCTGATAAAAGGACTAGCACAGGGGCATTCTGCCTATCTTTAGACTCAAAAAGTAAAATATTAAGGGATTATGAACACTCATGCAATTGGAAATCATTGTGCAGTTACCAGCTAGCAAGTCAGTCGGTAACCATTGACAAATAGGGAACTGCTAATGGTGAACAACTTTGACAATGTGAAGGATAAGCCACAGCATCAGGCAAACAGACAACAGTACCATGAAGCACTACAAACTTATAAATAACTCAAGAAGAATGAGAGGACAATATATTCAGGCCAGTACTCAATCCTCACTCCATACAGATAAAACCATCCAAAAGAGGATGCTTGATGTGAAAAAGATTAATGAGGATCATTTTTGTGACCATAGGAAATTCCCTCTTGTACCCAACTTGTTGAGCAAGAAGATGTTGAGCAATCAGCCACACTTGGTAGCAGCTTCATGTCAAACCTGGCATGCTGGTTGTGGTATGTCTTAGACCTGGCATCCGTGGCGTGCTTTACCCTGACTTTTTGCCTTCTGAACCCCTGTTTTGCTGACTTCCTCTTTGCTGGCTTTAGAATTCTGAGCACTTTACCTCTGCTAACCAGTGCTAAAGTGCATGCACTCTGTACTCTAAACATGGTAACATTGGCTTATCCATAATCAGAATATTTAATTTACTTATAAGTCCCTAGTAAAGTGCACTATATGTGTCCAGGGCCTATAAATTAAACACTACTAGCGACCCTGCACCACTGATTGTGCCACCCACTTCAGTAGCTCTTTAAACATGCCTGAGGCATGCCACTAAAGAGCCTGTGTGTGGTTTTAAACTGCCATTTCGACGTGGCTAGTTCACCTACTTGCCAGGCCCAAACCGTCCTTTTTATCACATGTAAGTCACCCCTCAGGCAGTCCCTATACAGCCCCTAGGGCAGGGTGCAGTGTATTTAAAAAGTAGGACATGTACCTTTAAGTTTTATATGTCCTGGTAGTGAAAATCTATTCAATGTGTTTTTCACTTTTGCAAGGCCCATCTCTCTCATAGGTTAGAATTGGGATTACCTTGTTGCAGTTTATAAGTGTAATTTCCATTTGAAAAAAATATTGAAATTTGGAATTTGGTGTCTCTGCGCTCACAATTTAAAATCACAGCTTATGGTGCAGTCAGATTTTAAATTGTAAGTCTGAAAATGCCATGTTTGGAAAGTTTACAATGCTAGGCCAAAGGTCATAGCCATAGAGTGCACTACCTTAGAACAATCCTCTGGAGTGTATCACATATTGTTAAGTAATCTATTATCACAGGTAACTGAATATACAGTAATACTGAAGAAACCAAAGAATCCAAAGTAAATATCAAGAAAATGTATACAAAAAATATTGATAGTAGCTCAAAAAATTCTCGGAGGAGCTGGTACTTGCACCTGAATAGGGCTTTGCCTGCCCCCATACAAAGAGCTGCATACCCCCCTTAGTGAATGTTGAGCCAGAGCAGGAAAGGCAGGGACCTTGTGTTCTTCCAAAGCTTCTTTGAAATCTCCCCCACTTTCAAGGCACAACTGGGTATAAGTCTTGGATAACCAGCTCAGTACACTTCTGAATCTAAGGGCATTCTGCCTGGAATAAGAACTGCTGTGCTGTAGGAGGAACTGCCACTTTGCTACCTGCTTTGCTGTGTTGGACTATTGCCTGCTGCTTCTTTGTTGGGAGTGAGAAGGATAGTACCTGCATCTCTACATCCTCCAAGAACTTAAGTGACTCCAAAGACTTGCTGGCTTGCCTCCCGTTTTGAAGTCTCTGAGCCATCAACATCAATGACTTCCTTCATACCTGCTTCAGCTGCTGGACTTGGCCTTGAAAGTGGGTTCTGCAGCTGTTTTTCTACAAAAATTGATGTAGTGACGACTTTGCACCAATCGGACATGAAACAGTGCCCTTCGACGCTGACGCAGCTGCGATTCAAAGGCCTCCCTGCATGACGGTGACGCAGGACACGAGGCTCGATGACAACCCAATGCCTGCATCGTAAGGGGTTCGACGACGCGGGACCCAACTGCAAGGCTTGATGACGATGCAGTGCCTCCATCATAAGGGGTTCGATGATGATGCTGCGCCTGCATCGTAAGGGGTTCAACAATGACAAGTGACTTGATTTAGAGGCTCGACGATGACGCATCTACATGTCTATGTGCATCGGAACCGATGCATTGAGTCTTCGACACCGTCACTTGCTTCATCCAAGGTACTTTTTCAACGAACCCTGTGTGGGTCTTGTAGCTGGCCTGCCTTTCATCGCGTTCACCGTGAATTTTGGATTTACCCCAGTCAAGCGATATTGTCTTTTAAGCACTATATTGCAGTTTATTCTTTAAAGATTCATATCTCAAGTTCTACCTATTGGATGTTTGTTGTTTTGGTCTTGTTTTACACATAAAAAATACTCTTTATTTGTCTAAACTGGTGTGGAGTCTTTTTGTGGTGTTTTCCCTGTGATGTTGCAAATTCCGTATTGCACAAATAATGTACACGTTGCCTCTTAAGTTAAGGCTGACTGCCCTGTGCCAGCTACCAGAGAGTGATCACAGGTTTATTTAGGTTGTGTATCTGTCTTCCCCTGACTAGGATTGTGGTCCCTACTTGGACAGGTTGGAATCCTCTGCCAAATTGAGACCCAATTTCTAACACTTCATCATTGGGCCTACTCCTCATCCAAGAAGACAATGAATGCCCAGAAGTGGGCTTCCGTTACGGCACTAGCAGTTAGGGTTGCTGTAGTTGCTGGGATTCATACAAACTAAAGAATTCTTTTCATAGGGATGTATTCAATGATGTGTGAGGTACACATTTACAGCAGTGTATGGCAGCTGCTATTATGAATCCCTTATATTAAAATTGTCTATGCTATACTAAACATGTGTTTTTTTATTAATGTCTTCATACTGCAAGAATGTACACATGTACACGATGTAGTGTCCTGCTGGACAAGTTCTAGTGTTCAGCCTTGTGTTACACCCACACTGTACACCCACCCATCACAGGCGTCACCCGTCAGGTGACCCTGCTAATAAAAGGGGTCAGGTGCACGAGCCCTGAGCCAGTTACCAGTACCTAAGTCACCGCGTCTGTGTGCATTATTCCCTAAGCATGTGGGCCTAGCGCCCAGAACATTACAAAATTACCCTCATTGGGTTGGTTTCAGAGGACAGGGTATAAGAAGATTTAAGTAGTCATATGCTAATATTAAACACAAGGTGAACTTTTTTAGTCCCAATTGGGGAACACAGAACTGGTTGCCCTAAAACTATACAAAAGTAAAAGAAAAGGTATTAGCATTGCTAACCTCAAATGACCACACAAAGTCCTAAATGCAGTCCACCAAGAGTGGATTTCTTAAATGTTTCCCAGTGGTGGCTTCTTACTAGGGACCTCAGGGTGCAGCACTGCCTTCAGTGAGGGGCTGCTTGCCTCTGCTGCTAATGATTTAACTAACCAGTGTTCAAGAAAACACAGCTTTTATGTTTTCATGACCACTTCCAGTGCGCAGGTCAGCCCTCATAGGCCTCCACTCCAGGCTCCTGATGACAGGAGGAGGAGAGAGGTGAAGAGACTGAGGCACAATCCAGCTACAGTGTTGATTAAAACACAGCACTTTGTAGATAGATATCTAGATTGCAAATGTGAGGGGCATAATTCAACTATGATCCCCTCACAAAGGTACAGTCCATTTTATGTAGTAAACATGTGTGCACGCCTCAGGCAGTTCACTGAATTGTGGCTGTCAGGGAGCACGTCAGCACGTCCTTTCGGGCAATGAGGAGCCACATAATGCAAAAGGGATAGGATCCCAAGCACGGTTCCAATTTCTTTTTGGACTGTGCTTCCAATCCAAGCAAGAAGCTAGGAGAGGGAGGGACTGAGGCACCAAACTCTGCTTGAGCACCCACCAAAGGATGAAAGGTAAGTAAAAAACAATATTGTTTTTCTGTGTATGAGTGTATGTGTTTGTGAAGGATTGAGAGTGAATGAGATTGAATGACTGTGTGCATGTTTTTTAAACATTTTATTAAAAACGTTTGTAATACAAAATACAGCAGTAAGAAACAAAAGAAGAACAAAATAGTACAGACGAGAAGCAAAGGCAGTGCAATGAATTTTGTATGTTATCATCAAGTCCAATGAAGAGTCCATTTATAAGCTTCATGCCAGAATGTGTGACGAAAAAGTACACAAGGGTAGTAAAAATTCATGAAGTGCAACTGGAAGTGGACATACCTGGTTATTAAAGCTGCCACAGAAGCTAACATAAGCTTATTACACCTTTCTCTATCGACTAAATACTTGTATTATCCCACTCCCACCTTTCCCTCTTCCCATGTGTGAGTGTGTTTGACAGTGTCAGTGATAGGGAAATTGAGAATCTCAGTTTGAGAGAGTGTATACATAAGTAAAAGCAATAGTAAGGGAATGAGTGAAGGGCAGTGAGTGTGTTAGTAGTGAGTGAGTGGAGATTGTGAGAGGGCATAGAAGTGAGTCAGGGATGTAGCAGCTACAGTTGCAACAGGGCCAAGAGTCAGTGAGTGTGAAAGGATGAGTGTGTTCAAGTGTGTTAGTAAGTGAGAGTGAGAATTAGTGAGCATGGGTATGTTTGCTGGCAGGTAACATTGAGTAGGAGTGAGTAGCAATGAGAATGGCTAAGTTGAGAAAGTGTGAGTTACAGTGAGTGAGGGACAGGAAAGTGAATTTTAGAGGGAGTGAGTATAAGTGATTGGGAGAGAGTGTGAGTGAGTCAGTGTTTGTTTGCATTTTTGAAGATTGTGAGTCTGCTGGTGGCATTGGCATACTCCATATAATTCTGGGCTTATGGTGGCACTCAAGATAACATGCTATTGCTAGTATATTGGAGATAATTCTTGGCATAAGGGAGGGTACCCACAGTAAAATGCAGTTCTTGACATACTACATAAAATTATTAGCATGGGGCCCCTGTTGAAAAAGGCTGGCACTTGCAGCCTGGAGGAAATTCTTGGAATGGGGGCACCATGGCAAAATGCTTCTGCTGGGACATTGGAGGGTTTCTTGGCTTAAGTGAGGGCACCTAAGGCAAAATGCAAGCCCTCTCATACTAGAAGTAATTGTTGGTATAGAATCTTTGCAGATAAATGCTGGAATTTTCATACTGGAAGCAATCCTTGGCATGGAACCTGTGGCAAAATGCTGGTGCTGTGCTATTAAAGGTAATTACTGGCATAAGGGAGGGCAGCCAAGACAAAATGTAGACCCTAAAATACTGGAAGTTATGCTTGACAAAAGAGGACAACTATGACAAAATGCTAGTGCTGGCATTCCTGAAGTAATTATTTGCCTTAGAGAGAGCAACAATTGCCTATTGGGGCTGAGGGGATAGGTTGGGGGGAAGCAAACCATGATAAGGTGCTGGCTCTGAAATGCTGGAGGTAATTCTTGACATATGGATCACCCTTGGCGTACTAGCAATATCAATGGCAACATTCGGGTATTGGAATATTATATGAAATTATTGGCATAAGGGCGTGCCCATAACAAATTCCTGGCATTGTTGCAATAAACATATGGGGAATTCTCCAAAAATATTTTTTTAAAGTGTCAACTCCTAGCAAGTAGTACACCCCACCAATTTCAAAGATCACCAGCCACCTCTGATGTATCCTTGCAGTCATGCTAATGGTACCCATACTTCACATCACACATTATTTAGTGACTAAGAAGCCAACTCAGGTCTTCTAGTGACTTGAAGAGGGACGGTCCTACAGTCCTATCTTGTTACATATCAAACAGTTCATGCAGTTCATATCGTAAAATAGTTCATATTGTAAAATAGTCTAGTATTCAACTGATTTAGAAATTGTGTTGCATCATACCCTAGCCCTATCCTGTTAGGGTCCCCATTTGGGAGCCGTATTCCCATTGTAGCACATGTAATGGTAAATTAAACTTCGTTCTTAAAGTTAGTATAAAAGTTGGAGCAGAATGTGGACTAATCCCTATCATGGTAGTGAATGTGCTCTTAACTCAAATGAAACAGGGAAGTGGCAAAGCACCAATCCAGCTTGCCTCCACACCCCCTCCGTAGTAAAGACTGACACACAGGCATACGAATATAGCCAAATATTCAGCGTCCCTGTCATAACAGCTTTATAGATGATGCAGCTTAGACAATTTTGCCAACCAGCAAGATGACCTACTTGATGATGTGCCAGACAGCTCCACTCCCATAACGTGGAGTATATACATAGTGAAATCAGAGGTAAAGGATGTGGCCCCAGAGTTTAGAACCAGTTGCCTTTGTTAACAGAGCAGCACAGTACAGATCAAACATCTAAATTAACTTAGCTTTAAGAGCTGTATATAAAAATATCATGAATAATGAAGATAGTCCAGATTTTGAAGGAGGGAATAAAAGAGCATTCCAGAAAGTTCATAATTAGGAAATTAGCAGATATTTTAAAATATATAAAGAGATATATAAAATAAAGATCACATAGTGAACTGTCAATCGCCTTAATTCGTAATTAAAACAATTATTTTGGAAAAACCAATAGACCCAGTAACATAAAGCATCTTCTCAATACAGATAAAAGTAAACCTACCCAAAAATCCTAAGCGTAAAGACAATTGTTATTCCGGTCTGTGCCTCATCATACATACGACCCTTATATAATGCACTGGTTTGGAGCCTTCATCTGACAATCATCATCCTTAACTCTTTTCCAGAAGCTGCTTCAGCAAGGTAAACCTGTTGTCAGTGAGTGTCTTGCAGATGTGTGGCTATTATGAAACAATACAAGTTAATAAACCTGTCATTTTGATATCCAGACCATTGACTTACATAATGCATTTCACGAGTGGGCAAACTCTATCCACTTGAATTCCTGCTTCTATTTTCTCAGGAAATTACCTGACATTGAAGTGGCTTCCTTGTTTCTTCCTACTGCTGGTGTCCAGTTCTTCTCCTTGTACTTGTTGAGTGATATTTAAAATCTGCCTGTTTCTGTCATCTTCTTTTCCAGTGGTCTCTGGTCCAGTCTTGCTTCTCTATCTAAGTCCTTTTATTCCAGGGCTTGAATACACTCGGGTCTTATTTGCAAGCCCCTTGCACTGCTGGTGCATCATTTCTTTTGTGATAAAAAGTGACGAACCGGCGGTGCAAGGGACGTGAAAATAAGCCCCCCTGTGTGTTACTTACTATGGCTTTGGGTATGGCACATAGTGACATAAAGTGTTAGAAATATGGTCTCCAGGGGGAAGCATGGCTAGCTGCGGAGCACAATGGCCGCTCGAATGAGCGGCTCAGCCGATCGAGCCTGATTTCCCCTAGCAATCCGAACAAAAATCCTCCATCTGGGCGGGGGTGAGGTCCGCATGGCCCACTGACCTCCCGGACATTGCTTGAACCCCGAAAATACTCCGGATCGATCCTGAATGGGAGGTGAGGCGGTGAGAGGCCTACAGACGAGTGGCGTTCCCGGACTGGCGTAACGGAGCAGGCGCGCTCGGAGAACCGCATCGTGGGGATGCGGTGTCTGGCCCCGCCCAAGGTGAGCTCGAGAGGTGGGGGCCGGGTCTGCTACAGGCCGAGGCAATACGGGTGCCACAGCATCAGGAGGCAGGGCGTTCGGCAGATACGCAGACTGAATTGAGCGCTGTATGGAGCCTGGTGACCGGGAGAATTAGGGTGGCCAGAGGCAGAGGACAGACCCACGCTACCTGAGGTGACTCCGGAGCATGTGTGGCGGTGAGTGCGCAGAGTGCGGGACAAGCACCAGCGAGAGAAAGCGGCATAGTAGGATCGCATCAGAGATTTCAATACTACGCACGGGGAGAGAAGACGATCCTGGCGCAGCCATTTTGGGGAGGCCTTGGCCAGAACTAAGCCTATGGGGACGATACCCAGGTACCGCAGGAGGGTCACTACTAGGCGTGGAAGAGGCTGCCAGAGGAGAAGGCTGAGGCCCGGGTGCTGCGCACAGAACAATACTGGCACTGAGGCCGTCTTCATAGAAGAGTGCCGTGGGCACAGCTGGAGACGGTCGGAAGTTGCTCGGTCCTCTGCTTACAGCGGCGGTCTCACAAGAGGCGGCGTTGCAGCCATGATGGGGGGCAGAGGTCAGCGTGGCCCCCAGCAGACCAAACTAGACAAATACGTGGTGCCGTGGGACCATCCAGCCAATTCAGATGGGGCAGATACACCAGGGTCGCAAACTGTGTCCCCCCAAGCGGAACACCCGGAGTCCACATTACAAGATCTTATGACCACAATACAAGGTATTAAAGCAGACCTGGTGGGTCAAATCGACGCAGTAACCACGGAGGTGTCCCTACTCAGAGCAGACCTTAGCAACATGAGGGACATAGTGAACGAAGTGGGGGGTACGACGGCGGAACTGGTGGCGGACACGAAAACCCTGAAGAAGCAAGTCCAAGAATTCATGCAGACGGCGAGGGACCTAGAGGCCAAGTTGGAAGACCAAGAGGGGTGCTCCTGCCATAATAATATTCAAATAGGAGTGACGGAGAAGGCGGAGGGACGGGTAGTGGACCTGTTGGTAGGCGACTTAATATCCAACTCACTCCAGCCCACGGGTCTATCAAAATTATTTTCGGTAGAATGCGCTCACAGGGTTCCTGGAGTGCGGCCAAAGCCGGGGGCCCCGCCGCATCCCATAATTGCGAGACTATTCTATTACAGAGATAGGTATGTGATCCTTCAGGCGGCCAGGTGTGACCCACCGCAGAAGTATGAGAATGCCCTCATCACTTTCTATCCAGATTTTACACAGAAAGTGCAGCAGAAAAGACAAACTTTTCTGGATATCAAAAAGAACCTACGTGACCGAGACATTAAGTACTCTATGCTTTTCTCAGCGACACTTAGAGTAATGGCAAAAGGCAAGGTTTGGCGGTTCGACACTCCTAAGGAGGCCCAGGACTGGTTAGATGGCTGGAGGACATTTCCAAAGTCATGTCACCAGCAGCAGACCACATCCAGGGAGAATGCTGCAGATCCCGATGGGGGGCCAGACTCTGGATGCTGATCGATAAGGAGAGAGACAGCTCTGCGACTCCAGAGGTGGCACCGCAAACGGAAGCTCTGGGGGTTGGGGTTCCGTGGTACCATGGTTGGTTTGAACTGGCCTGGAGCAGGTGCGGTGTGATAACAAGACGGCGTGTCAGCTGAGGCTCCTTTATGCAGATAAGACTTACGCCTTCTATGTGTAGCCAAAAGAGATGTTAAATTGTTGTGCTTGCCTAGATACATCTGGGTCAGTAGAGGACCCTATATGCAGATAGGTCTTATGCTTCCTATTTACAGCCAGAAGAGATGTTAAATTGTAGTGCCTGTCTAGATATAACATTGTCAATTGAAGACCCTACATGCAGATAAGTTTTATGCTTCCTATGTACAGCCAAAAGTGATGTTAAAGTGTGATATGTGCTTAGATACAGCAGGGTCAGTTGAAGACCCTGCATGCAGATATATTTTATGCTACTACGTACAGCCAAAAGTGATGTTAAATTGTTGCGTTTACCCAAAATATAGCATGGTACAACACCTACGCCACACATATTGACAGGGGATGGGGAGGGGGGATTGGCGGGCTCTCCGGTGCTGAGCCGACTCCAATTGGGTTTGTTATTCTGGGGCGGCAGGCACTCTGCAAGTTGGGGTGGTGGGTGGTTTTTAACCCGCGGGGCGGCAGGGAGGGTTACTTTCAGGGTTTGCAATATTGGAGTGGCCACCGAAGAGATGGCACAGTTTTAAAGTTATACAAGTTGATTGCCTGGCAGGGCGTGGGAGGACGACGAGTTGCACTAATGGGAACTAAAGGGCAAGGTAACCTCCTTGCAAACAAATGGTATCTGGGACGTAGCCCCAGTGCTCAAACATGTTATAATGGCGGAAATGGGAGTAGCTGAGCGCCGGGCCTCCCCTGGGGCAGGATCGGGATTGCGGGTTCTGACCTGGAATGTCAACGGACTGGGGCACAAGATCAAGCGTACAGTGGTACTGCAGTACCTATGTAGACAGAACCCCGACATAGTATTAATCCAAGAATCCCACCTTAAAGGCACCCCCTGCAAGACGCTAGATAGGTTCGGATACAAATTAGTGGCGCATGCGGTCTTCATCATGGGGTTGAGAGGGGTTGGGATCCTACTCAAGACGACTCTGCCCTTCGTTCTCGGAGGGTGTGGCACGACCCACTGGGCAGATATGTAGCCATCTCAGGGAAATGGGAGGGCAGGGTGCTTAATTTATGCTTGGTTTATGTACCGCCAAGGTTGCACTCGGACATGTTGAGGGAGTTGGTGGCCATGCTATTAATGGCTGGGGACATGAATGCCACATAGGATCCAGGGTTAGACAGGATATCGGCGGCAGGCCGAGAGAAGGGGCAGGACCCGCTAAATGATTTTGTGGGTGCCATGGAGCTTGTAGACTTGTGGAGACTGCACAACCCAGAAGATAGACAATACACGTTCCACTCCACCTCACATGGGGGATACTCCTGCTTGGATTTCTTAATGATGCAAACGATGTACGCACAGTAGTTTATGGAGACGGTGCACAGGTCAGGGGGAATCTCTGACCATTCGCCTGTAGAAACGCACCTGAAAGGAGTAACGAGACACTTTACTATGCCTCCAAGAATGGACCCCTGGCTCTTTAGGGACAAAAAGGTTAGGCACCAAATAGGTGTGCAGACGGAACAATACTTCAGCGATAATGTAGGAACAGTGGACTCGTCGTGCACACTATGGGAGGCATATAAGGCAGTGATGAGGGCGTACTTTCAGGGACTGGTGGGTGGGAAAAAATAGGAGAAACATATTCAACTGGATGCGCTAGAGAGGGAGATCCTGCACCTGGAGGGGAATGCTTTGGAAAGTAGTGAGACAGCAGTGCGGGTTGGACAGCAGATCCAGCTCAAGCAAAAGGAGGTGAAAGACATAGAAGAAGAAGCAGCCAAGAAACATGCCAGAGCGACCCAGAGGCGACTATATGAGGTTGGGGATAAGGCTAGCAAGTTGTTAGCATGGCTTGACAAAAGGGAGAAAGAGCGAAGCTGGGTTTTAAAGATAAGGAATCCACAGCAGGAGACTAAAACAACAGGGTCTGACATAGTCACCGCGTTCGCAGATTACTATGAGGCCTTATACACATCAACATCTACCAGAACAGGGGAACATTGTGCGGAGCTGCTAAGGGATCTCCCAGTCCCACGACTTTCAGCAGAAGCCAGGGATGCATTGGATAAGGAGCTCACGACGGAAGACATAATAGGGGCTATGGGGGCCCTACAGTCAGGTAAAGCGGTCGGTCCCAACGGCATACCCATAGAATTTTATAAGGGGGTGGCCTCTAAAGTGGCCCCGCACATGCTGGCTATGTATAACGAAGCCCTCAGTGATGGAGAGTTCCCGGCAGACCAAAGGTTGGCCACAATTGTGGTGCTGCCAAAACAGGGTAAGCCACCGGAAAACTGTGGGTCATACCATCCAATATCATTGTTAAACGTTGAGGTTAAGCTACTGGCAAAGGTGTTGGCGAACAGGCTTGCAGCGGTTATTTCTTCGTTAATACACCCAGACCAGTATGGGTTTATGCCCCATAGGAGCACCAGGCTCAACTTACGAAGGCTCTATGGGGTGCTGCATGCTAATAGGACCGGCTTGTGTGGAGACTCGGCGCTACTGTCGCTTGACACATGCATGGCATTTGACAATATAGAATGGCCATACCTGCTGGCAGTATTAGAGAGGTTCGGATTTGGGCCTAGTTTCTGTGCGTGAGTTCGGTTGCTGTATACAGGCCCACTGGCAAGAATTCAAGTGAATGGGGCTACCTCGAGGGTAATATAGCTGAACAAGGGCACAAGGCAGGGTTGCCCGCTCTCGCCCATGTTGCTTGCGCTGGCATTGGAGCCACTGGCGGCATGGGTTAGGGTGGACCCATTCATCCGAGGAGTAAGTGGGGGCGGGGCTGGGACGACAAGATCTATTTGATTGCCGATGACATACTATTATATGTCACTAACCCTGCGTCCTCGATTGGTCGAGTCATCCATATATTCCACCTGTTTGGAACCTATTCTGAGTACAGAATAGATTGGAACAAGTCCTTACTATAGGTATTGTCTGGCGCGACACCGTGCTTACCCTCTAGTTCTCGTGCCTTAGAAATAAGAGATGAGTTTAAATACCTGGGTCTAAAAATTTCTAAAGGAAACCACTATTTCCTAGAAGAGAGCTTGCTCCCCCAGCTGGACAGAGTGCACAGAGATATTGTCCACTGGAGGAAGCTCTGTCCTTAATGGGGCGTGCAGCCCTGTTCAAAATGATGGCACTGCCTCGATTCTTTTATGTTCTACAGAACACCCCATGTACAATACCTCCTAGTTTTTTTAAACAAGTAGATTCTGAACTGAGACTGCTGTTATGGGATGGGGGTCAGGCTAGAATTGCCCTCCATAAGTTGCAACGCAGTGTTTACGAGGGAGGACTGGCCATTCCTGATATTAAAAAGTATTACTGGGCAGCACAACTCACAGCCATTAACGAGTGGGTGTTCGCTGGAAGAGAGGAGCCTGCCTAAAGAATGGATCGTCACTGTCTGGGAGAAGGCGGCCACCTAGCAGTGCTGAATGGGCGAGGCAGGTATGATACAATACCTCCACACACCAGGGTGACAATACAAGTCTGGAGGGCGGCCACTGTGTTTCTGGGGTGGAGGGGCAGGTTGACTGAACGGACACCACTAAGGGTCGGCGCCCACCTTGAGGAGGTGGATCACTTAAAATGATTTAAAAAATGGCGGACCATTGGGATAGACTACCTGGGAGATATCTGGAGAGGGGGTAAATCGATAAGCTTTGAGGACCTCAAAATAGAGTACCAGATGTCCGATAAGGAGTTCCTGCGCTACCTGCAGCTACGACATGCGCTGAAGAGACATATAGCAGAAGGGGAGCAAATAGCAAAATTCTCTCCACTTGAAGACAGGCTGCTCAAGGATCCCATGCAGGAAAAGGCTATTTCATTGGTTTACAAAAAAATAATGAATAATTCCCCTGACCCATTGGTGGCTCTTAGGGAGGCCTGGGCAAGAGACTTAGAGATGTTGGATGACGACGACTGGACGGAGGCGATACAGAGTCCAAGGGAGGTGGCAATAAAGGCAAGATTCCGGCTAATACAGTTATGAATATTGCACAGATCATACACCTCCAAGGTACTCCTGCGCCGGATTGGGTGCAGCAACACTGACCAGTGCACATGGGAATTTGGGGAGGTAGGCACTTTTTTCATATATTGTGGTCTTGTCCCAAGATACAGCAGTTCTGGAAGGATGTTGTGCGTGTCATGACAGATGTGGTCACGCTAGAGGTCCCATGCGAGGCCAAATGGCACATTCTTTGTGTGACGGGGGAGGCAATTTTGCCTAAATATTCTAAAATATGGCTTACAACAGCAAGCATAGTGGCCAAATGCAACATAGCAGTGGGGGGTGAGCCAGCCTCCGAGCGTGTCGAAATGGCAGGAGGACCTAGATTGGTGCTGCAGCGCAGAGAAAGTGGTGTTCCAGGGGAGGGGGTGCCCAAAAAAATGGGACAAAATATGGGGAGGCTGGGTACAATACAGAGGACTGTGACCGGTGGCTAATTAGCCATGTGCAGGAGTAGCAGGAGCGATTATGTACGATAACACACTGAAATGTACTTCCCCTTGCCTCGGTGTGCTGACTTTGCCTAAAATATGTAAAATTATGTTAAACAAAGCAAGAAAAAGAAAACGGAACAACGAACAGTGTAACGATGTAAATGTATGGAATGTACTTGTTGACTATCATGCTGCCAGGTTTGTTCATTTAATAAACAGATTTTTTTTAAAAAGAAATGGGGTCTCTAATTGGCAGTGGTTTGTACCCTGTCCAAGTAAGCACCCTCAATCTCGTCAGGGTAAGGGAGTCACACAGCTAAGATAACCCCTGCTCACCCCCTTGGTAGCTTGGCACGAGCAGTCAGGCTTATCTCAGAGGCAATGTGCAAAGCATTTGTACATACCCACAGTAACACAGTAAAAACATTGCATACAGAGCCCACACCAGTTTAGAAAAATAACCAATATTTATGTGAATAAAACAAGAACAAAATGACAAAAGGCAACATACACAGGCCAAGATATCATTTTTAGAAACACTACTGTAAAAATAATATAGCGCCTCGAAGGCAATGGCTCCACCGGGGCTATCTCGATGTCGTGACAGGTACTAATTCAACAGTTCCGTGCCGATCGCAAGAAGCGCAGGTCGGCCACGGAGTCACACGGACCGTCAGTAACAGTACCTTGAAAACAATGAAAACATCGACGTTGCTCAGCATCAGGGAGATGAGGTGTTGCTGGTGCGGCGTTGGTTCCTTACTGCCACAGGGGGGTTGAGGCATTGGTTCCTTACTGTTAGTCAGGGGAGGTGAGGCGTTGGTTCCTTACTGTTGCAGGGGAGGTGAGGCGGCGTCAGCATCGATGTGTAGGTTCCTTATGATGTTACGGTATGAATGAGTTCGGGAGGTCACCCACATCGGTTATCGACTCCCCGATGATGCAGTTGAGGCGCTGGTGTTGACAGGCTTTGGGCTGCGATGTAAGTCGGGGCAGTACGTTGTTCTCTTCACTAGTGGTGCCCTTAGCTCCAGTGCAGGCAACGGGATCACTGACCGCAGAGAATTTGCTGTTCTTGAGTTGCAGCTCCAGCCACATGATTCCAAGGGCCCAGGACCTGGAGTTGGCTCCACTTGGCAATCAGGACCCCCAGAAGAGAAGTCCAGGTGCTGTTAGCAAGATGCAGATGAAGTCTTTCATTGCCCTGAGACTTCTTAACAGGAGGCAAGCACACACACACATCTTTGGTGAACCTTAGAAGCAGCATTAAGAAAGCAAAGTCCAGTCCTTTCACTCCCAGGACAGAAGCAGCAGGCCAGCACAACAAAGCAAAAGGCAGAGTGGCAGTCCCTCATAAAGATTCCAGCTCCTTTTCCTAGCAGAATGTCCTTAGCCCAGAAGTGTTCAGATTTGAGCGTCTCAGTGGTCCAATACTTATACCCCTTTCTGCCTTTGGAATAGGAAGACTTCAAAGGAAAGTCTTTGTAGTGCACAAGACCTTGCCTTTCCCTGACCTGGCTCCAGACGCACTGCAGGGGGTGAAGACAGCTTTGTGTGAGGACAATGCCTCCCACTACTCTAGCTCAGGAAGGCGCATCAGCCTGGTGATGACCCATCAGGATATGCAAGACACACTTCAGCTCCCTTTGTGTGACTGTCTCGAGTGAATGCACAAGAGCCCAACTGTGACACAGAATGGTTAAGCAAGAAACTGCCCACTTTCTAAAAGTGTCATTTTCAAGCACAAAATTTAAAAACCAACTCCATCAAAAGATGTACTCTTAAATTGTGAGCTCAGGGACCCCAAACTCCAAATCTGCATCAGCTCACAATGGAAAATTGCACTTAAAAGATTTTTCAAGGCAATCCCAATGTTATCCTATGGGAGAGATAGTCCTTGCAATAGTGAAAAACGAAATTAGCAGTATTTCACTATTAGAAAATGTATAACATACCAGTACATGCCCTACCTTTTACATACACTGCACCCTGCCCATGGGACTACCTTGGGCCTACTTAGGGGTGCCTTAAATGTAATAAAAGGGAATTGCCAGGTCGAAATGGCAGTTTAAAACTGCACACACAGACACTGCAGTGGCAGGTCTGAGACATTTTTGCCGGGCTACTCATGTGGGTGGCACAATCAGTGCTGCAGGCCATCTAGTTGTATTTAATCTACAGGCCCTAGGCACATATGGTGCACTTTACTAGGGACTTATTAGTAAATCAAATATGCTAATCATGGATAAACCATTCACCGAAGAATTTTACACAGAGAGCATATGCACTTTAGCGCTGGTTAGCAGTGGTAAAGTGTCTAGAGTCCTAAAACCAACAGAAACAGGTCAGAAGAAATAGGAGGCAGAAAGCAAAGCGTTTGGGGATAATCCTACAAAAAGGGCCAGGTCCAACACCGTTGTATCAACTTACCATTAAGAAAGCCTTCAGCCAGAGCACAAACTTGAGCAGTGCTGCCTAAGCGTGTACGCATCCCTGAGTAAATAAACACCCATGATTTGTTTTTCCATCTTGTCTTCCTGTGTTTACACTGGAACTCACCTGTTCTTTAGTGAAGTCGTGAGTAGTAATTCCGATTTATCAAGGGGTTCATCTATTTTGGACCCTTATCTGGTTCATCATATCATTTTTCGATTTTATATGTTTGGGCATAATTGTTTCACTTTTTTTCTTTATATATATTTGTATTTCGTAATTTTACTTTTATGTATCACCTTCATTTTCCTTTTTACAGCGCTTTGGATTAAGATACTATAATAAAGGCACCAATAATGATAGTAGAATGGGAATTCTAATTGTCAGCTCAATTTACCACTCCATTCTTTTCTAGGTCAAATATAGGGGAGGCATGTCCATACAATAGGTAGGTCCGTCTTATGATGTTGAGTATGCATCATATATTTGAGTTCAAAGTAAAGTATATCATATGTGAGCTGAGAGTGCATTTCAAACACGTTTATTCATGCCCTTTTTGTTTTTCATAATGTATTCGTTTGATACTGTTAATGGCCGCATGCTGTGCATTTTTGGAGGCCCCTTCTCAAAATAATTTGTTTCACAATTTAAAAAAATTTGCCTACTGAACTTCTAGGAAATGCAATGGCTCACATTTTGAAGCAGAAGCCATGTTACATGTGAGCCCTTTCAGTAGAAAATGCGGAAAAAACTAATTCACATTTTAGTTTCAAAAGGAAACCCACCGCCTTAAACAAAAGCCATAAGTTTTAACGTGGGTCTTGCTAATATGCCACTAAGTTCTTTTTACTATGTTTTTGCTTTGTTTCTAAGGAAACCACCACTAAAACCGCAGAAGACAGGAGATGAAATGCAGCGAAGGATAACCTCTAACATAAGATTATTATTTTGACTATGGTTTTACTAGCTTCCCACTCCTACTCCCCACTCCCTCTCTTTCCCTTGTTATTGTCCGCATCCCGCGATCATTTTTCAGACAGCCCCTGTGCTTTGCTTTGCAGTCAAGACTATTTAGTCTGGTTTTCCTGACCCCGTCTGACTTCTCAAGACTATGCTCTCACGTTTCTTTTATTTCGCAATCATATATTTGTTTTAAACAAAACGTACCTTCGACTTTTAACATAAAGAAAACTTAAAGTGGTAATGTTGCTCAAGGGATTCGCTTTTTTTATTAAAAAAAATGTTTTTTTACTTACGTGAGAATCAAATGCACCTTACTTTAACTCTGTCTTTTACAGTAGACCAGTACCCCTAAATACAAAACCCCCTGGTTTTGATAATCGTTTCTTTTGCTATGTCATGTTATTTTTTAGAATCTTGCAACTGCTTCCGATATGGTCAATATGACTGTGTGAATTTTTAGTTGCCTTCGCAAACTCTGCAAATTTCACATTAGGTAAAATTTGAAAAAATATCTGAATTTCTCAGCCTTGTAATTTACAGAAGATTTTGTTCGGCAAGAGACTTTTTAGAGGAGAAAGGGGGATATTCACAAGAACGTGCGCTAAACATCTCCCAAAAATGTTAACACAACTTCACACATCGCAGTCTATCGCGGAAAAATATCCCCGTGTTAACGTGGAATTCACAACACGGTGGTACCATGCGATAGCTTCCCGAAACCGCGGCCAATGTCCGCGATACAACCACTGCGACGGCGATAAAAACGCAAACCCCAACGCGTAAAAAGACGCGATGGGCCCAAACGTGATAAGAAAACAGTGATAACCAGCGAGAGGCCAGCAATACCCAAGCGTAATGCGGGAAAAAGCACAAGAACAGCATACGGAAAATGCCACTAAAAAGGAAATGAACTGCGGAGTACCATGGATGCACCCTGACCGACTGCAGAAGACAACATGAACCCCACAATCCCCACGGAGGAACACCCAGGAATCCAGGGCTCGTGGAAGGGCAATGAGAAGAGGAAGAGGAAGTCGGGGTACAGTCTGCAGGAAAACACGATTATCATCACGGATGAGATGGAACACCACCACCAACTGTACGTCACCTCCAACGTGTCATTGGCAACAAAGAGGCAAAGATGGCACACCATCTCGGACCATGTGAATGCCGTCGTAGCGCCGAGGAGGAAAATGGAAGAGGACAAGAGGCGCTGGATTGATGTGAATGGCAAAACCAAGCAGAAACTCGCTGCCAACACGAAAGCAGCAACGCACGTCGGAGGAGGGGGGGCCAGCAGAACACCAGGAGCTGAATGACATGGAGAAGATGGTGGCCACAGTCACCAGTCGGGAGACGGTGACAGGAGTTGGGGATCCGGACACTGCCCAACATGACCCGACACTTCATCAACAGGGTGCGTACCGACCAGGGAGTGGGGGGACAGGGGGAGATGGGCACAATGGCACACATGCACAATTAAGCAGAGCACACTGCACACCCACAATGACTCAGGATCATGTCCCTGATCCCACGGGAACACTTCAGCACACACACAAACACCAAGTAGTCCCACGTACACCATGTGCCCAAAGGGGCACCCACCCAACACATCACCAATCACACAACCAACACATGCACACGTGCGAAACACAGCAAACATGCATATACGTCAGCCACACTGACAATGCAAGAGACACCACATGACGAGTAGCATGGCTGCAGTCCAATCATCATGACAATGTACACGGCACAACACTGAGGTGGCTGAGTGCGGACCACAACCGGAAAGGAGCAGGTCACACTCGGACACAACCACCTGCACATACAACCCCTGACGTCAACGACACATCTGCGGACAAACCATGCCCAAGAGTCACAACTCGACAAAGAGCACAAGTTACCCAAGTCTGCAACATCTCAGAACTGTGGAAGAACAGAACTGAAAGGCACACCGCATGAAAGGGATAAGTGGCAGCCAAATCAGAGCCGCAGGAGCGACTCACCCACCGTACAGCATACGCACATAAGAATAAGTGCACCTCGACATTGACAACATCCTGGTACAAACAGCAACACCTCCACAACAGAACACAGGACACAACTGGTGCCGCATATGTGCACAACATGGCCAATCACATCTGGCACAGCAGGAAACTGTGACATGACAATGTACAAGTACAACCTGTAACCTGCAAATATTTATTATTCACACACGGTGTACTTGTGGACATTTTGTACTGTCCCATGATTGCCAGGGACGGCCACAATGTGACGTGCTCATGAGAAGAAATTGGCAATGAGGGTGTTCCTACGGGCTATTCCTGCCGCAGCTGCAGTGGAATGTGGGCCACCTGCCCCATCGTCCTCATCATCGTCCGGTACTTCTGGAACTTGGATCCATGGGGCATTGGTGCGTACACAGATGTTGTGCAACACACAACATGCAACGATCATCTTGCACACGATGTCTGGGCTGTACAGGAGCCTTCCACCTGTGACGTCCAGGCACCTGAAACGTGACTTCAACACGCCAAATGTGCGTTCCACGATGCCCCTGGTGCGTATGTGGGCCGCATTGTACTGCCTCTGGGCGGGTGTGTTCAGGTCTCGGAGGGGTGTCATCATCCAAGGGCAGAGTGCATATCCTTGATCACCTGTGAGAGTGCAGAGAGAAAAGAGTCAATACTTGGTTCGGCATGATGTGTTGGCAGGCCCACTAGTCCAGTGACGCCTGTGCTGTCTGTGTGTGGGGTGAGTGTAAGCCAGCCCTCACGGAGTAGCTGGTGCTGGCAACAACTTCAACAGTCATCAGGCACTCAGGAATGCAATGTTCGAACAGCAAAGGGAGCATGACTTGAGTTGCACAGAGTTTGTGGCCCCGGATGCACATCGGCCGCCACGGGATGCTGACTTGCGGGACACTGGGATAGGGTCATGAGGGCAGAGCAGGGTCTCGTATGTATCAAACGTGGTTTTCGCGGAGTGTCTCGGGGGAGAGTGGGAGGTGTACCCCCAGGGCATGAGGCAGAAGGCACATACCAGCTGTGTCCGGCAACATGGCGGATATGAATGCCACAGACTCATGCCAAACACCAAGTCTGTACCTGCCAGTTGCTGATGACAACCCCCAGGCCACAGGCTCAGACACTAACAATGTTCGGCCGGAGGCTGACGGTGACTCACGGCGCACAGGGTTAGTGGCAACATGTCAGTCTTTGCTAGTGGTTGACCTCCTCCGTAACGGTGATCCGTGTTTCCACCGGACTGAAACGCATCTTTCTCTCACTCCTCTCCCTGCGTTCACTGGCATGAACTCTGCCATTGATTAAAGAAGACTCAGTTCTAGATGTGGGACATACTGGTCTGCAGTGTAGGCCGGCTGCAGCGGTGGGGTATGTCAACAAATGAGGACTCCTGGGGGCCTGTGTCACGGAGGACTGCGATGGTCTGAGGAGGCTGCCAAGGTCGCGGGCATGGGTCTTGGAGCTAGCACCGGCACGTGGTGGGCCCTCTTTGACACACGATGGTGTCGGCAGGTGAGCAGTGCGGCCTTGGAGCGCTGGGGCGGGCAAGACGGGTCTGGGTATCAGAGGCCTGGGGTGCAGCAGGCGCACAGGCTCGCAGGCCCCGCTGCTCACGGCGTCGGCCTCGTGGCGGGCTGAGAGGCGCCGCCCTGGCAGTGACGTTGGCCATTCTGGGAGAGCACCACGCTCAGCGCAACAGTGTTTTCATGCACACCCCTGCGCAGGCCTGGCGTAAGCCGGGCCAACCCACTACGCTCACGCACACAGGGGGGGACGCAGCAAGCGACATTTCCGCGATCTAACCCACAGCCTGGGGTGACATGGTGGTGTCCACAGTTCACTACTCTCCAGACACCAGCAGTTAATGTCTGCATGGACATATCTGTGGTTTGCATACCCAGGTCTGTCCAGGACATTCACGCCACACTTGTCGTTGTGTACATTCCTGGGTCACTTGCATCCTTCGCACATGCCTGCTTTCCGCCTCTCCACACGTTCAGCTGTTGTGTGGCTGTGGTGCCATGATATAGCTGGCTTGTGTACATGGGAAGCCCAGGATCCCAATGGAGTTGTGTTGTCATGTCTGGTAGGTGGGCATGTTGATTGACATGTTGTATGTGGTTTGGTCACGTGTGCATTTCCACAGTTGTGCGTTGTGCGATGGTGGCTTTGAGGTGTGTGGTGTGTTGATTTGGTACTTACCAACGAGCAGTCCAGTTCCATAGTTGCCATCCTGGAAGCGCTGGTTGATGATGGACTGTCGGAAGATGTAGGAATCGTGCACACAGCCTGGGTAGTGTGCGATGACATTGGTGAACATTCCCCGGTGGTCCACTATTGCCTGCACATTGATGGAATGCGTGTGCTTTCTGTTGCGGTAGATGTGTGCAGTGTCCGCAGGGGGCACACGTGGGACATGTGTGCAGTCAATGGCCCCCAACACGTGTGGGAATCTAGCAATGGCGTAGAAGCCTTGCTTGGTCTCCAGCTGTTCCTGCGCAGTGTGGGGGAAGTGAAGGTACTGGGGTATGAAGCTGATGATGGCATCCAGGACAGTTGTGAGGAACTTTGATAGGGTTGGCTGTGAGACTCCTCCGACTCTGGCCGTTGTTGGTTGGAAGGTACCAGAGGCAGCACAGCCAGCAGCTTTGTCTGCGGAGGGATGTTGGTTGTCCGCTGTGTTGGAACCGTCAGCCTGTGGCCGATGTGGGTCATGATGCGGAGGATGGTTGTCCTTTTGAGCCTGTAGTGGGCAATGACTTCCTCGGGCGTTAGGTCTGTGAGACTGGTGTGTTTTCGGTAGGTCCGCTGTCTTGCTCTGCGCTACCTCTGTGGTGGTCCGGGGGAGGTGCCGGTCCGGGTCCTGGGGGTGGTGGCGGTCCTGGGGGTGGTGGTGGTGGGTGTTGTGGCCCTGTTGGGGCTCCAAGCTGCATGATGAGTAGCTCAATGGCGTCGGTTGTTCTTCGGGTGTGGCTGTGTGCGGGACTCCGTTTCCTACTGCAGGTAGTCGTCCTGCTTAACACCAGCAAGAGGCAGGTGTTAAATACCTGCTGCTACCACGGCTTATCGCGTGGTTTTGGTTCGCCTCGCAGATCTGGCTGTTCATTGTGAAAGTGGTGTAGTTGTGTTTCAGTGTGTTTTTGCACGGGAACGCCTACTCTGCATCTCATTAGGGTTAGTTGGTGGTGTCACACGTGGGGATAAAATTTGCGGCAGTTATCGCGGGAATACTGGCGATGTCTGCAGTTTGCACCCGCTTGTGAATGGGGCGTTAAATCTATCTCCACTTTTGATGCGTTAAGGTGGCGATAACTCAGCGATAAGTCCTTGTGAATATTCCCCAAAGATTCTTACGGGGGTCAGAAAATGACTGAAAGGAGAACATTTTTTTTTGGACCGGCCCCTTTGCCTGTATTTTGTGTGACTTTAGAATACGAGATATGTTCTCCTGTTCAATTTACAAAGGAGATTCCACATAGTTTTGTTTCACGGAGTTTTGTATAGTTTCACATCATTTTCTGAAATTTCACCTAACAATTTTTATTAATAACACACTGGCCTGATTGTAGTTTTGCTTTCTTGTCTACAGTGATTATTGGCTTTAATTGTAGTAATATTTGGAGTGATGTATGGTTATTTCCTATGATGGAAGGTTTAGGAGAGGTGTGTGAAGTCCTGAGAAAGTACTCTGGTCCTGCTGATGCAGATCTGTTATTACATTTATGGGTCGATGTGACATAATGAGTGTTATAGATGTTACTTAGCTTTTATACGAACAGAGGGGCATATTTACAAGTTAATGGCAAAGCGTGGCGTTAAGCAAAAATTGCTTGCACCACCCTCCGCCATTCTGAAAATGCAGGGATGTGCCATATTTACAATGGTACAGCACATCCCTGCGTTTTTCCTAGCGCTGGTGCTAAACTCAGCTGCCTAGCGCCAATGAAGGCAACCTTGCACAATAGTGCAAGGGTGCCTGTGTTGAGGGAATGATTGTTTATGTGCAGAAAGGTGTCCCTTCCTGCACATAAATAATCTCTAATGGTGATTTGTAGTTTCCTATGTGTGCTGCATTGTGCAGCACACATAGAAGTTGCAAATTGTAATTTTTTAATTGCCATGAATGATTGTTTATGTGCAGGAAGGTGTCCCAATGCAGCACACATAGAAACAGCAAAAAATGAGGAAAAATGAAACATCTAATTTTTTCTCGTTTCGCCATGTTAAGATCATGTTTTCTCTGGTCTTACTTTTAGCGCTGCCCCATATTTATGCCACCCTTGTAAATAGGGGGCAGAGTCAAAATCAATGGGTGTTGCAGCGGAACACCCACCGCAACTCCCATTGCCAGCCCCTTCCACGCTAAGTGTAGCGTGAAAGGGGGCCTTATTTACAAGGCGGCGTTAGGACATGTTAAGTGGCTTAACGCCGCCTTGTAAATAAGGAGATGGGCTTATCACTACAGGAACATCGCAAAAAGTGATGTTCCTGTGGCGATAAGCCCTTGTAAATATGCCCCATAGTTTTTGGGTGGAATAGTGGACTACCTAGAAGGTCTTAGGGTGAGATGTGAGAACAGACTGGTTGCAAAAAGTGGTCACAAACTGAGCACCAACATTTTGCGGACAATCTAAGTTTGCAAACCGACCTCTATACTAATAGGTTGCATCACAAAAATCTCCAGTCACGTTGTGCAGAATGAGCTGTCTAATGAATGGTAATTAGGTTGTTTGCTATTCGCAACCCCCTGTGATTCGCTTCAAACATTGTAATTCACAAGGATCCATCTCTTTGCATTCCCATAGGGAACCTTTTCTTACGCAGCCCCTATTCCTTAAATAAACTGGTGCTGCTTTAAGAAACATTCTATTTGGGAAGACTTAAGTGAGAGCAGTGCGGCCTCACTCACTAAACAGTCAGGTCGTATGTAAAGCGGAATGCATCAACAAATACCTTCTGGCACGCTACCCCCTATATTTTCAGACACTGGGATCTCTACAATCATCTGGATAAGGAAACTTTGGAGAAAGTGTAGTCCACAACAATGGAAAACCTTACCATTGTGCACAGTCTATTATTGTCGCATTTGACAGTGTATTTTCCGTAGCACCCTGGTCCCTCAAGCTGTACCTCAATGACGTTACACTGAGTGAGAGGGGATACAACATACAAAACAAACATATGATGGTTGTAGAAGAGTTTACATTTGGGCTTCTGAAGAGCATATTCAGGGCCCACCCAAGAATAGCGAAGCCATGCGGTGTTCAAGAGACAGCATGAATAATTATCGGCTGTTATGCAAAGCTGCAAAATACTGAAACCCCAAAAAGTTACCCAGCTCACCCATATGATGAATTCTCAGAAGCAGACCCCTGCCACACGATGTAGCAAGGGCAGCTGAAGGGAGGGTATACGGGGCAGTCATAATGAACAACTTCTAAAATACAATAGTGATGCATGAAGCCGATTTGCTGGATCAATATATTTTCTGTTTATTCACAGTTAGGGTAATACAAAGAAAAACAAACAACTACCACAAGTGTCCAGTACTCAAGGATGAGACAACATGAGAGTACACAAAAATAATAAACATGTTAGGGCAGTTTAGTCTGTAAATGTGAGATCCTGCCCCTCCCCCTTCTCCTTCACTCTCCCTACTGAAGTTCTTCCTGTTATGTCTTGTCTGAATATCTATATGAGCATCTGATAGCAAAACACTAGTGAGACCAGCATCCTTATCACTTTCACGTGAAGTGGTGATTTGTTGTAAAGTATATATATGTATGTATATGGTATTGCTATACCGCATACCTAGCTAAAAGTAGTGGAATGCTGTGCATGCTCAAAGAGTAAGAAGAGATGGAGCTGGGTTGAGTATGGTACATGCATTGTGATGTAGTATTCTCTGCATTGGAGCAGCATTGAGATTGTCCTGATGGAAATGGGACTGTTGTTCATATCCTGGGTGCATAGATGGAAATGGCCTGCTGTCTTGTTTGTTCTATTTTACACTTTTTACTCTGCAGTCTGATGGTGTCCTGGCTGCTCGTCTGTCCTTTAAAAAAAGAGTAAAGTATGTGGCTGCACACTCTGCATGACTTCATGAGTTGTTGCACCAGATCTTTGGTAATATTCAACGTTCATTGGGCCACATCAGCCTATATAGTTACTGTCCATCCGAAAGGACATTGGTGGCAGTGGATCTCATATGGTGATCTAATTTATCCAGCATGTCTTTATTATGCCATTTTGAGCAAAACTCACAACATTGATAGAAGCACATAATGCTGTGACAGCTTCTGCGTGGCTGCAGATGGCTACTTTAGGACTCAGCGCAATGCTTCTTCTATGCTCTGTAAGTCACTCATTGTATGAACTACTCCTTCCCCCACCTCACAGGCTAAAATTGGTCTACTTTTGAAATCGAGTCTGTAAACTCTTATTTTCTGCCCCAATGTTTTTTTTTAAATGTGTTTTATTAAGTTTTCAGACAAAGCACATTAACACTACCAAATGTGTATAAAAGCACAACAATGTGACTTAACAAGTCATATGCAAAAAAACAGCAGCATATGGTAGTTCAGCCACCGACATGTTGACATGGCATGAATAGTGTAGGCAAACACATTAACAATGAGCCAAAACTTGTGAAACTGTGGAGTCTGCATGGGATAATATTGTAGCGTTATGTGTAATGTGGGTTGTGCGGGAAAAACCCTCTGTGCTGGGGAACACTTGGCGGGGGTGTTGCAGGGATAAAATGGAATGCGGGGTCCAATAGTACAGCACGTCATAGGATAAGGAGACCACCGTTAGACATGTGAGTGAGAGTCTGTCTACTACCCAGAGTGGCGTGGCAAAGGGCTGACGTGCATCTGTTTTTGCTTCTACATGAAGTAGATAAGTGTCCCAAGACTCCCCACCCATGTGTGAATCCCCCAGTGTACGGAGTCCCCTGAGGGTGTTGGTCTCTGTTTGCGTCCATGTTAGTAGGGTAGCCAGCCAGCAATGAAGGGCGGAGGCGGTGGGCGCCTTCCATACCATTGCAACCAGCCTTTTGAATAGGACAAAAGCAAGGTTGATAAAATTGTGGAGGTGTCTATTACCTTTTGCCCGGGTCCGTAGGCCCAGTAAGCAGGATTCGGGTATGGGTTCAAGAGGGTGTTTCGTGAGTTCAGCCACTGTTACGACTGTTGACTGCTTACCAGATTGGACATAGCATCAGGCAATCCCATACCTTGTGATAAAATCCAGAGTCCGGCAGGTGACATCGAGGAGACTCTGGAGTCAGGGTCGTGTACATGCACTTGATTCGCTGAGGGGAAAGATAGGTGTGATGCACATAATTAAGTTGTGTGAAGTGAAATCTAGTAATACGAGAGGCGTCCTTTACCAACTGGAGTATCCAGGACCAATATTTATCTGTCAGGGGTTGTGGTAATGCATTGGCCCACCTGGTGCATGCCCCCAATGCGTGTTCCAGCGGAGTTGAGTTAAGGGATGTGTAGAGAATGGTAATCACATGGTGCATGCCATCGTGAGTCAGAAGCAAATGAAATGTTGCAGTTGAGGGAGGTTCTCAAGTGCCAGCATTCCATGTGCTGCGCAGCGCATATTCTATGGTATGAAATGCTAAAAACTGTTCAGCACCTATTCCGTACATCTCCATGATGTCCTGAAAGGATATGATGAAGCCCTCTTGGTAGGGTTCTCCCATGTGGTCCATTCCCGCTTCCTTCCAGGGGACCACGTCGTACTGTTGGGTCCCGTCAAGCAGACGTGGTAGGTCCCGGATCACTACTGCCATTGACTATGGGAGGTGTGGTGCTTTACAGTTTACAAATCTGCAGCAACAGGTGCAGGCCACAGTCATCTGGTGCTTTTCTCGATGAGGTTGAATATTTGGGTCAGATAGACACGTGTAAATGTCCAGGTTGCCTAGTATCGCATGGATGGACACCACTTCTGGGGCATGTGGCTGTGCAAAGCCAAGCCATCAGCCACTGTAGCTGTGCTGCTACATAACATAACTCGAAGTTGTGCACAACTAGACCACCCTCAGTCAGTGGCAACTTCACTGTGGCGAACGCAATTTGTTGGCGCCCCTCACCACATATCAATTTGAGCAGTAAGCCACTCAGTTCTCAGAAAAAGCTCCTGGGAAGCACTATTGGGAGCGTAGAAGAAAAGTAGAGTAGCCGTTGGAGCACCAGCTTCTTGGAGATTGCCACTCGACCTAACGGGGACAGAGGTAGTGATCACCAGAAAGGCATGGACCGACAGATTGAGCCTACAGTCTTATCTAAATTGCCCTTTTTGATATCTTTCTCCGAATGATAGATCTGGACTCCCATATACTTAAAAGAGTCATAGCACCACTGAATACGGGTCCCCAGGAAGGCAGTCCTATGCACGGCAGGGCATGGCGCCAAGGAAACAGGCAGGATTTAGGCCAGTTGATGCACAACCCTGAGATGTCTCCAAAGTCATCCAGCAAGTGCATGAGGCCTGGTAGGGTGGCACCTGCATCATGCAGGTATACCAGGGCATCATCCATGTAGAGCGGGATGACATGATGTACTCCCAGCTCTAGGATACCCCAGTCCTGGGCCCGCTGGTTCATCGCAAGGGCAAAGATGACCAGGGAGAGCAGGCTTTCCTGTATGGTGCCTCTCTGTATATCAAAGGTGTCAGATATCAGCTGGCCAGTCTTGACCCGCACCAGTGGGATATTGTGCAGAGTTTGGATTCATCCCAGAAAACCAGGGCAGAACCCCATGGATTCAATGGTGAGAAGGAGGAAATTCCAGCTCGGGAGATAAATGGCTTTTCAATGTTTAATGACACAGCCACCCAATCAAAGGCGTCAGTGGGAGTGCCATGTATTAAATGTAGCAATTGGCAGATGTTGGTGAAAATACTATGCCCCGGTATGAATCCTGATTGGTCAGTATGTACCAAAGTGTTGATTGTAGGGAGAAGGTGGTTCGCTAGAACTCTGCCCAAGATCTTACAGTCGAGGTTCAATAATGAAAGAGGATGATACGAGCGAACATACAAGGGTTCTCTGCCCGGCTTAGGGAGTACCATGATCAGGACCTCTCAAAGTGAACCTGGGAGATGGCTCAGCATTCTGGCCTCGGTGAACATGTCCAACAGGTGTTGAGTGGTTTGTGTATGAAAGGTGATGTAGTACTTAATCTGCAACCCGTTGGTACCAGGGGTCTTATTCCTGGCAATATGTGAGACGGCTGTCAGTATTTCTTCCATTTGCAGGGGCTCGTCCAACTCAGCCCGCTGAAGTGGGTTCAATCTGGTCACCTGTAGATCATGGAAGAAGTGGTGCATGTGCTCTGGAGCCGTGGTGTCTCTGGCAGCATATAAGCCCTGATAATACTCACAAAAGGCAGCATTTTTTTTAAATTATCTTTTTGAGTTTTTAACAGTATATCTTTATAATGATGAGTTAACACCCTCAACCCACCCTCACCATGAAAGGCAGCATTTATGGCCAGCTGCGAAGTAATTTAATGCCATTGTCCAGACGGAGTGCCCCAATTGGGGCATGATTCTGATCTTCCCTCACAAGCCACCCAATAGCTTCCCCAACCGATCCCCCTCCATGTGTAGCTGACCCATGCTTCGTTTATAGTCATGTTTACCCAATGTTGATTCAGCCTCAGCTCGCTGCTTACGCAGCTGCTGGAGTTGCTCATTCAACACGGTGTGAGTAGCAACCCCTATTTCCAGAGGCCACAGCTCTTGCTCAAAGGATAATAGTTCACCCATCAGTCCACAGAGTATCCCCCAAGAGGCCACCAAGCAATGGCCATGCGCAACAACATTGTGTGCATCCCACTCTTAGTTCTGTGATGAGGCAGGGCCCTTGTTGAGTTTGAAGTATTGTGTGATGCACTGCGCTCGCTCCTCACGAAATGGAGGGTCAGAGAGAGTCTCCTGTTTGCAACCGCCAGGTAGGTATGATAGGGCGTTGTCTGCCCCAGTGCAGGGTGACCAGTAATGCTCTGTACCAATGGTTGAGATCTTTTTGTGTGACGGGTCCAGGTTTGTGAACTTACAGCAGCAGGTTGCTATAGAGTAGATTTGTGATGAAGCAGACTGTAGTGCGTAGGAAATTGGTCTTGTCTATGTGGTCACCTAGGATTATATGGCTTTTTCTGGACCTTATGTTTTTTCTCTTATAGAACTCTATGAACTTTGCCTCTCCCTTCTAGTAGTAAACTACCTTTGTCCTCCCTTTAAAACATAGTTGAACTGACATATTCCTAATTGGCATATTTAACTTGCCTATGAGTCCCTAGTATATGTTACAAAGTGTACCAATGGCCAAGAAGTTCAATGTCACTAATGGACTGCAACACATATTGTGCCATCCACCACAGTGGCAGTTCAAACAGAGCTTTAGGCCTACCATTGCGGCCTAACTGTATAAGTGTGAAAACTATAATGTGGACTGTCAAAATAAACCATTTTTGATAGGTAAACACCTCCCTTTTAAATACTAATAAGTCACCCATATGTAGGTACCAAAAATCTATTTTCACTGTAGCAGACCTAGAGCTGTCCTATGTAGAAATTCATAATAAAGATTCAAATTAGAAGTTTGCAAAATTTGCATAATTTTTCGTAATGTAATTACAAAAAATGACTGCAAAATTATATGAAATTATTCGTGAGTACATGAAATGCATCTCACACTCCAAAAATTATCTGAAAGGTCCATTTGGGTAGAAATTCAAAATTTCTGGTTGTTGGCTTTCAAAACACTGGCACTAGCATATGGATTTTTACTTTTGTGTTCAATAAATTACTCAAACAGTCCACTCAAATAAAAAATCTATTTGGAATGTTTGTTGACCAACACGTATAAGACCTGCCCCTTGCTTTCAGAACACAGCCACTTACGTTTACATTTGTAATTTTGAGCTAAAAAAATTACCTGAAAAGTTTGCTTGGGTAAAGAATCTACATGAAATGCTGCTCACAATTTACCTATCTTGTGTTGAAATGTCTTCCTGAAGTTACATAATGTGGCATAATGGCATAATTTCAGTAATTTTGCATTAATTTCAATACTAGAAATTAACAACATTATGCAAATGATGACTGTGTAATAAGAACCTTCACCAAGGCCTAATTAAAATACTAATACTATGTCTCAGGAAAGGGACTAGCTAGAAACATAATTAAACAATTATTTGTAATAGTTATTACAAATCCAATTCGATGGTGAAGTTAGATTTTTAATAAATGTTAAGGAAAAGTAATTTTTAGAAAGTTTCTGGATTCTAATTTGCATTCATTCTCAGGCTTCTCCTAGCCTGTACTTGACCCGAATAAGGTGCGAGTGAGCTGTGAAATTCATCCTAGGAGTTACACAATAGGTCACTCTGCTTGAAATGTCAACATGAATGAGCAGGGATGACTCATTTGAGCTCAGCAGAAGGCTGGGGTGGTGCCCATACTGTTGACACCCTATTGTCAAATCCTGCTTGACATGTCTGTTGAGGCACATATAACCCTTGGTGCACACAAGAAAGGACAAGAAAAAGGATGCCAAGGCAATTCTTGTAAATCCACTGTTTGTTTGCTAAAGGACTCTGTTTTTGTCCTGCCAGACTTATGTTTCTATGTTTACAAATAACCCTTCAGAATGGGGACAGAACAGGATTGCAAGACAATCCTTGTGATTCCACTATCTAGCTGCTGTAGGGCTCTTCTTTTGTCTCTGAGTTTACATATAACACTTGGAGCACACTTGAAAGAGGGATAGAACAGGATACCAAGACACTTCTTGTAGATCCACTGACTGGTTGCTGAAGGACACTGTGTTTGTACTACCAGACTTCTGTCTCTGCGTTTGTTGTGAGTACAGTGGCTGTCTTAAACTGGATTTTAATATTAGATATGATAAGAAACTATAATTACCATAGTACTCTCCCCACACCACCATCCCTCAAAGCCCTAGTTTAGTGTGGCAAAGTATTTTGCCATCTTAACAGTGCCCAAAGTGGGTAGGGTTGGGCCTGGGACCTTTTAAGCAATTGGTTAGGACATGCCCAGGAGCCATTCCCACCCACTAGCTTGTGCCAGAAATAAATGTGGCCTCTTCAGGCACTCATTGGATAAAACGTTCTGGACCTTTAGAAGATCAGAAGATGACTGGACCTGCTGTCTGTGACCCTAGGGAACTCTGAACAACAGCACCTGCTCCCTCAAGTACCCTGAACAAAGAAGTGAATTCCAAGTGTCATAAGGGTGAACTCCTGTTCAAACTATAAGAATACAATAAGTTGCAAGAGTCCTTTTTCTGGACGTACCCAGTTGACCAGTGGCAACTGGACATGGACTCGACCTTCCTGTTGACCTCTGTTCGACCCTGTGTGAGTCTCTAACTGTCTGCCCTGAGTTTCTGGGGTGCTTTAAAAGTATAATCATGTAGTGGATTGGGACTTAAAGGACTAAGTGAGAGGTTAAAATCTTTGACCAGGATGGACCTGATAGGTGTAACCGACCCATGATCCATCAGTTAGTCTCAAATGGCGTCCCGGGCCCGGTCTACCTTCACTACAGACTATCATTGTCACTATGTGCTTTTTGAAGGTATTTTTCCATAAATATTTAAAAAATCATATTTCTGGTTCCCATTATTGGATCTTTTTCATTTCAGCGCCAGTTTATTAATTAAATTTTACTCTATGTTTCTAACTCAATTGTGGATTTTTATTGGTTTACATTTTGACTTTATTACTGTTTTTGTAGCATATAAATACTTTACACATTACCCTAAGTTAACCCTGTCTGCTTTGTACCATAGCTTCCAGACGGTTGAGTTCACGTTAATTTTGTGACTTTGAGGGTACTCTCTGACAAGGGTTGTAATTATTCTCTGAGGTGGGTAGTCACCCAGCCCAAATAATAATACAATTTCTTACACACTGTATGACAGCTTGCTATGTATTGGGGAGCTGGTGGGGGAGGTATCTGTCCGTGCTATAGTATCTCTGTCCTGACTTTCCTCCTCATCGCAAGTTTCTTTTCTCTTTTGTCTCTGTACATATTTTTGTGAAATGTAGGTGGCATTGGTGTATGGATGTGGTAAGCTACAGATGAAAATAATTGGCACATGCTTATCTTCATGACACACATAGTTGAAGATGTACATTGCTACATGTAAATAGATGTCCAAGTATAGGGTCTGAGAAATGTTTGCCAAACACACCCAAGCTTATGAAGAAATGTACCCCTGTCAAATCTGCTACTTATCCCACAGTGCATTATACAGCTGACACAGGAATATGTTATGAATGTGTATGGTCAAGAACCACAGTTGATGTTATATGCCTGTATTCTCAATTGTCATTGATGCATGATGCACATGTTAACATATCTAATAAAGTGTAAAGGTATTTTGGCACTGACATGGTGGAGGCTATGTTGCAATAGCAGTGTCTATGGTGCTCACTCTGTGACTGCTTCTGGTAGCTGTCTGTTTTCTAATGTTTCCTCCATCTTGCTGAGTGGTGGCTCAGTCCATGGCCCCCATCTGGTCCCACCTGCTTTTTGTTTCCTGCTATCTAACGTTTATTTCATTTCAGAGCATTTGTTGCATAACGTTTTATTATTTTGTCAATAGTTCTTGATGTGATACCCACATTAATTACAATTTGGTAATTATGATTCCTTAAAGAATTTCTATACTGGAAGCCTTAATCTTGGTACAATGGGCCCTAATGTCTTGTTTTCATCCTTCCTCTATACATCTGTAGGCTAAAAGCAAATGCACTCATATGAATTCTTGTGCCTGTTTACAACATAATTTTCTTTCATAATATATTTCATATATGTATTTCATTTTCAAAAGATACACTTTTGATCATTTTAACCCTTGCCAATGTACCACCCATTTAATCCCATATCAACACCTGGCAGCTATCAATTCTGATTTACAAATGCATTCTAAAAATTCAGATTTTGGATTTGCAAAGTCGAAGCACAACATTTTTTAAAAGGTTTTGAACTTTGCAAATGTATGAAACTCACTAATGTTTAGTGAAACAAAGGCCTCCTCTCTGTTCCTTTGTGTTATGTTATGAGAGTTGTAAAGTGTGCTATCACCTGGGAGGGTATCCTGGTGATGACCAGGTGTGAGCCTATCCAAATCTAGGGCCTAGTTGGGCTACGGAAAAGCCAGGTCTTCAGCTTCTTGATTTCAAGAAGTGAGGAGGAGGTTCTTATCTGTAAGTGGCAGGTCATTCCATACTTTGATGTACAAGAAGCCTCACCCACCAGATCTAGTTTTCTGTATGCATGGGATGTGTCCAATTAGGAGTCTGGAGGAGCAGAGGTGTCTGGAAAGTTTGTGAAAGCAGATGCAATTGCTGAGGTAGGCTTGGCCTTGAAAGTGTGTGGTAGGAGATTCAATTGTCCTTGTTTGTCTATGTGGCCAATGGAGCTCCTTCAGGTATAGTGTGATATGAGTGTGGTATGGGAGGTTGAGAGTGACTCTGATTGCCAAGTTCTCAATGGTCTGCAGCCTTCTGGTGAGTTATTTTTGATCTGGGTATCTTGTCAGTGAGTGAAAGAATGAGTTACATGTTGCTGCCTAGAAGAGGACATTGATATCATGAGAGGGGATGATGCTGGCTGAAGGGATCATGTATGAGTGGAAGAGGGTCAGGCTCAGGGAAGTTCCTTGTGGAACTCCACAGATGAGGTTATGGGTGTGCAAGGTGTACAGTGCAAGGCTAACTGACTGAGTCCTTCCAGTCAGGAATGAACAGATCCCTCGGAGTGCATGCCCTTGGATTCTGTTATAGTGTAGGTGTTGAAAGAGAATGGTGTAGGACATTGTTTCTAATGCTACAGAGAGGTCCTGGAGGATAAGGGCCGTGACTCCCCCATCCAGAGTAATGAAAATGTTATTGTGGTAGTTTCCGTGCTGTGGTTTGGTCTGAAGCCAGACTTAGTGGTGTTGAGGAGTTGGTGGGTAAGACGCCTGTTCATTATTTTTTCTAAGACCTTGACCTAGCATCCTTGCCGTGGTTTCCCCCTAACTTTTTGCCTTCTGACCTCCTGTTTTTGCGGGCTTTGTTTCTGATGGTCTTAGAACTCTGTGCACTTTACCACTGCTAATTACTGCTAAAGTGCTTGTGCTCTTTCAATAAAACATGGTAACATTGGCTCCTATCCAATTGGCATATTTAATTTACTTATATGTTCTTAGTAAGGTTTACTACATGTGCCCAGGGCCTGTAAATTAAATGCTACCAGTCATTGTGCCACACACTTAAGTAGCCCTTTAACATGTCTCAGGCCTGCCATTACTATATATCTATATCTATCTATATAACTATATCTATCTATATATATCTCTAGCTATCTATCTCTATCTATATATGTGTGTGTGTGTGTATTATACATATGTTTACACATACATACATATATATGTAAATGTAAGTGTGTGTGTGTATACATATTACCTACTGGCGGTCGCCAGTAGGTAGTTATAGTTAGGACCTAGTTTCCATAGGAAAAGCGGTTTTTGTTTTCCCAATAACTTTGGCTTCGTTTGACGAATCTTCGCGCAATTTTCAAAACCAGTGGGGCGCTCTGGTCAGCTCCTGTCTTGAACGTTTTGGGGTGATTCATCAAGCGGGGGCCGAGAAAAAAGGGGGGTCCCAAAACACGTTTACCCCATGTAAATTTCCATAGGAAACTTTAGACAAAGCTACAGCCCGAACTGCTGAACGGAATTACACCAAATTTGGCAGAAAGGTAGCTCTTGGTTCAGAAAGCGACCTTTTTGTTAAATGGTGTAAATCCGTTCAGTAGTTTTTTAAATATTAAAGGAAAAAGAACTTTATATATCTGGGCGGAGCCTAACCACACATCTCATCGTGAGATCTGATTGGCTGTCAGCACTTCATCCAAGAAGTGTTGGCAGCCATCTTGGGACCAATATACATGATAGCACCCCAATGAAATGCATTGTAGTGAATGGAAGGTTTTGAGGGTCTCCAAAAAGAGAACGTATAAAGGGTGATAAGACTTTAGTTACATTATAAATCATTTGTTGATGGTACCATACTAATTTTAGGAATTGTGGTGTGTTCTAAGGTGATTTTACCCTGTGAAAAAGCCTTCTGCTGGTATATCATGAATCATGTTTGAGAGAAAACAATTTTCTCATACTTTTCCCACAGAGGTTTGGAAGGTGATCTAGAAGCTAAAATGAGAGCATATTTTCTGTAAATTCACATTATCTTTCTCAGTCATGTGAGAATGAAGTCTGACATTCTCAGTAAAACATGTACATCCAACAAGGGCAGAGACTGTCAGTTGATTCCTTTGTGTTCTACTGCAGCTTCCCAGAGTGTTCTAAAGAACAACTAGAGCGCTAACAGTCTTACTTATGACAAAAGTATTGCACACCTGAAGCCATCTTGATTGGAATAAAGTGGTAACTCTTAAAACATTTAATTTAAAAAGGAACAAAATGAGGGGGTTCATTTTGCCATAGAAATTATGATTAGTGCTGCAGAAAGAAAAATTCGGGCACATTTTGAGTGACTTCTCAAATCCTCTTCTATTTCATTAAAGAATTCTGACATGCAGACTGAAACATGCACTTTCAATACCAGCAGCAGACTTCCCTTGTGAGCAGTAGCTTTACTACAGTGATTTAATCAGCAACTAGAGTGCTAACATTCAGAATTTATGGCAAATGTGTGACAATCTGAATGCCTTCTTGATGGAATCAAAGTATAAAACTGAGAGCATTTCCTATGGGGGAAACTGCAGTAAATGAGGAAATTAGGAAACTTAATAACAAATAAATCTCCCAAGATGGCCACCAGAGACAAAAGAGCCCAAATGTAGCACAAATATCACCCAGATGTAGCCCACGTGTAGCCCAATGACGGAAGTGTACAAAACACTTTTTATTTTTTGTGTTTTTGAAGTTTTATGTAGTGCAGACTGGTAAGGTATTGGAATGCTTTACATGAGCATTGGTTACATCACACAAGGACAAATTCATTTTGGTTGTAGACATGGGGAGATTAAGTGATTTGACCAGAATCACAGAATGTTGAGCTGAAGCAGAAACTCCAACCTGGTTCCCCAGTTGCAAAGTCTGCAGCTCTGGAAGTAACACCACATCCTCTCCCCTAAGTGCAACATTTAATCAAGAGGTCAACTGGATAAAAAAACATAAATATAACAAATAATTTAAAAGTGCTTTGTCGCTATTTGAAAACTCAGAAAATATGTCCTCATTTTAGTTTTTTAGAGCACTAACCATACTTTCGATGCAATTAAGACCCTCTCATCTATGTAATTTCTAAAGGAAATGCTCTAGGTATTACAGTTTTGATTACATCAAGATGACGTCAGGCGTGCCACACTTTTGTAATAAATATAGAATGTGTAGTATCCTACTCATGTTCTTGTTATGCCCTTTACTCCCCCTGCTCAGCCAGTGTGTTTGTGTGTGTGCTGCTCGGAATGTTGGAGTGATGATGCAATTGGAATGTTGGGTGCCTGAGAGGTTTGGAGCGACAGTTGAGAATGGGCTGAGCAGCAAGCAGGCTGCTCCTGGTGGGGCTGCTTCATAGAGCTTTACTACCTGCTCTACAGAACCTAACTACCTGCTGTTCTGGATTTATCCTTCATGTCACTATCGTCAATAAATCAACCTGAATTACAACCTTCCTGCGTGGACCTCCTTACTACATTTATTTTGGCGACGAGCGGGTGACTACCTACGTGATACATGAAGATCTCAGAGGCCTGGCGAACAAAAGAGGACCTGAAGATGAAACAAACTACAGAACGGACAGTCACAGGTTACAAAAAGAAAAAGAGGAGGTATCCACACGAAAGGAAAAACTGCGAAGAAGATACAAGGTGTTCTTCAAAGAACAACAAAGATGTCTACAGGATAGAAATAATTTCCTCACAAAAAAGAAAAGAAGACAACACGATACATGTAAAGATGAAGCACTACACCTCTCAGCCCCACCAGTGTCATCACCATCTGACAGCCCTAGCCCAGGCGTGCTGTGCTCATCTGGTTTACTTTCTTTGGAATTTGAATTTTACCAACTGTGAATCTGTCATCAAGCCCAGCTTCATTCTGCTTGTCAACAAGGATGGGAAGAATTCAGCAAGTGGCGCAGCGCAAAGGTATCCTGACTACTATACTGTGTTTGCTTCTGGCTACAATTTCCAACTACAGTGCTCCGGTGTTTGGGAGATGGGCAGCTGATTCATACTAAAGTTGTCTCACAGATGATGTATTTCTACAGGATGTCCACAGGTCAGTTCTTTTCAACGAGAGGAGTGCCTACTCAACATTATGCCTTCGCGCTGATCTGTCTGGGATAAACTGTGCCTGACATCGCATGGAAGCTGTTATTTTGCTCTTCCTTCAACGTATGCATTTTTCGCTCGTCAATAAATCAACTTGAATTACAACCTTCCTGCGTGGACCTCCTTACTACAGAATGTTAGCAATCTAGTTGTTCATTAGGATACTGTTGAGAGTCAGAGGCCAGGGGCACCGACTCAGAAAATTGAAGGCAGGTAGGAGGGTGCAGAGGCAACAATTTGACCGCACTGGGCAGGCAGGAAGGGCAGTGGCAGCACAACAGACTATGGAGGGCAGTGGAAAGGGGGGCAGGGGCAACAAACCAACAATACAGGACAGGCAAGAGAGGCTGTGGCAATATAATAGACCATTGTGGGCAGAAGGAAGAGGCAGTGGTACTACAACCATACATGCCAACAGACCCGATTCAGCCAGGAAACACCCAATGTTTTTAAGCCCAAATGGGCTTTATTTGATCTGTCTCCTGTCTACAATCTCCTCTTTTTCAATGTAAGTCAATGGAGAAAATCAATACCCCAGTTTTTTTTCAAAATCTCCCTCTTACCAAGTTCCAAATGTTAGCAAGTATGGTACATTGGATCATGGAAGGCAGGAGGAATTGGGGTAGGGACATGGACTTGGATAACAGAGGACAGGAGGGACATGGAGAGTTGCACCAACCTGACCATACAGGGCAGGCATCAGGGTTTGCAGCAGCACAATACACCACACAGGGCATGCGGGACGGGAGTGCAGCACAACAATCCATAGAAAGCAATAGGGAGGGGACAGGACCATGCGCATGGACAACAGAGAACAGAGGGGAAAGAGGCAATGGCAGCTAGCTGACCATAATGGACAGACAGGAGAGAAAGCTGCAGCATAATGGACCATAAAGGGCAGGAGGGAGGGATCAAGGGCATTACAATGGAACAGACAAGCCAGGAGGGAGGAAATAGGGGTCTGCACATGGAAAACAGAGGGCAGGGGGCAAGGGGGCAGGGCAGGAGCAGCAAGCTGACCATGGAGGTCAGGTAGGATGGGCACTAGAAGCAAGACACACCATGGAGAGCAACAGTGAGACTATAATGGCATACACACAGACCATGGAGGGAAGGTGGGAGGGGGTCAGGGGCAGCTAGCTGACCACACAGGGAAGGTGGGAGGGGCTGTGGCAGCACAGAAGACCATGCATGGCAAGCAGGAGGGTTAGTGGCAGCACAATGGCCATGATGGGCAAGAAGGAGGGGGCAGGGGCATGCACAAAGGACCATGGAGGATAGAAGGGAGGGGTAGGAGCTGGGCACAGACAAGAGAGTTCAGGGGAAGGGGCCTCACAACAGACCACGCGGGGCAGGCAGGAGGAGCAGTTGCAGCACAACAGACCAGGGAGGGCAGAAGGGTGTGGCAGTAAAATGGAACATGGAGGACAGGAGGAAGGCAATAGGGGCATGGAACATGGACAGGCAGGGTGGAGGTGGCAGGGACAGGTTACAGTCATCTGACAATGCTAGGCAGGTGGAAGGGGAGTGGCAGCTCAACAGAACACTCAGCGTAGATAGGAGGGGTAGGTCCATGGAACATGGTGGGCAAAAAGGATGGAGCAGGGGCATGCACATAGATATCGGAGGGCAGGGGGAAGGAGAGTAGGGGCAGCAAGCTAAGCACAGAGGCTAAGCAGGAGGTCAATGACGGGGCATAGAATTGGGCAATGGAGGGCAGGAGGAGTGGACTGCGACATCATGCTAAATGGAGGGCAGTGGCAGCACATCAGACCATGCATGGCCGGAGGGAGGAGGCTAGTGTATGGATTCAGACAACAGAGGATAGGGAGGAGGTGGATGGGACAGCAAGCTAACTGTTCAGAGAAGGCGGGAAGGCCAGTGGCAGAACAACAATCAAAGAGCAAGGGACCCCCTCTAAAAGCGAATAAGGTCTGGAAGTAAGAGGGGAACAGAACAAATAAATAGAATCAGAAAACACTCCCCTTAGACCTATATTTCTTTTTACAAAAGATTAAATCTAGTATGGGTATAGAAAAAATCCAAACATCAAATATTTATAACATATCAACAGCATCATTGTTTTTTATTTTTTTAAGATCATGTTTATTCTTTTCATTAATTTCTTTTCTCCTTTTTTTCCCTCCAATGCATTAAATATCATTTTTCTCAATAGATACAAAAAACGTTTTTTTGTTTTTTTTTTAAGAAAATTGTAAATACATATAAACAATCATACAGAATAAAATGCAATTTTATTAGTCCCCACAATGACAAATCTTCTTACAAAACATGCATTCCGGACAGACATTCACATTCATACAAGACACTTATGCACATCTGGATTCAAAGGGAAACATAAGATGTAATACATTTCCACTAAGATGAAAAAAACAACAATAAGGTCTGGACACACGACGTCGACGCGCGTTTCGGTGGATTAACACAACATGTGAACCACCTTCCTCAGGACCTTGTCCAAAACGGGCACAGTATCACACCGGCAAATACACAAGGGGAACAAGTTTCCTATATTGAAGTTCCAATATCCAGGACGGGAACAACAGGGTCTTTTATCGAGGGTAGTAACCACTATACCTTATTTTCAAGTGTTAGAATGTATGTGTAACCTTCCACGTATTTTCTATGCGTAATAGCAGGACCATAGCAAGGATAAAATTCACAAAGTGTTATAATGATATATATTACTGGATCTGCTATTTTCTATATATTATGAGGTTATTTGCTGGAAAACGTAGTGATGCACCATAGGGGGGGACAACCCCACAAGGTGAACAAAATATTCAGTGAATGAAGCCAGTAATATCAATTCCCCAAGTTTGATGATAAGGTCCTTCAAAGTGCTCCACGTCCCTCACCAAAAGCAGAACAACAGCCACACAGGGCTGTAATAAGGGAGCAGGGACATGGACTTGGACAATGGATGGCTAGGAGGAGGGGAGGCAGGAGCAGCAAGCTTGGGTGGGGCTGCACAATGCCAGGCCAGGTCCTGCTTCCAACCCCCCACCATCCATTGTGATATGCATCTTACTTAACGTTAAAAAAAACCTAGAAATTTGCTGAAAAAAACAAAGATTACAGGGACGTTATAGTTAGACTCAGATTTCACTCATATACAACCAGTGAAATTCAGCAGTTATAGTTACCTGAGCTAACTATAACTTACGCCCCCGCAATGTACTGCTAATGACCTCAGACATTACATCATTCATGACATGGTCAGTTACATCACTCATGACATCTCAAATGACCTGTGAATGGAATGGAACTATAATCGCTAGAACTTTATTTAGGGATAGTGTGTGTATATTAACACCATAGGTTTCAGGGGCGTTATAGTTAGGAATTATCATTTAAAACACCTTTGAAATTCACTGAAAAAAATAGAGGTTTCAGGGACGTTATAGTTAGAAATTAGCATTTAAAAAACCTCAGAAATTCACCGAAAAAACCACAGGTTTCAGGGACGTTATAGTTAGTTGGACATTTCACTCGTACAAAACCAGAGAAATTCGGCCGTTATAGTTAGTTGTGCTAACTATAACTCACACCCCCGCAATGCACTGCTGATGATGTCACATATTACATCACTCATGACATGGTCAGTGACATCACTGATGACATCACTGATGACATCTCAAATGACATCACTGATGACATCACTGATGACATCATCCACATGATCATCTGATGCATCTCCTCACACCCTAATATAACCTTTGATACACCCCCTCTAAAATACAGAATACCATTCTCGAAACCATAGGCCCACCAATACCAGTTAGTACATACCCACTCACTGGATCACTGACAGAATATCGAGGAGCAAAATATCGACCTGCCAAAATATCGAGGAAAAAATATAGAATGCAGGAATATCGAATTCCTATCTACAAACAGGTAAGTACAAAAATATCGAATCCAAAATATCGTTGTAAAAAATATAATTAGTCAAAATATCGAATTTTTTAAATGTCTTAAAAGTAATGTAAAATTAATAAAATTATAAATATAATTAACTAAAACATACTTAAAAATACTTAAATAACCTTAATATTAATAATTAATTAATGTAAGTTAAAAAAAAATAAACATACATTTTAATTTTTTAATACATATATATATTAACGTAATATTAATAACAAATATTCAATATTTTTAGCATAGGATAGCGGGAGGGTAAAATTTACTATTCCCACTCCAGTGAATGCAACAGTAGGGAAAGCGTTGGATAGTGGGAGGGTAAAAATTACTATTCCCACTCCAGTGAGTGCAACAATAGGGAAAGCGTTGGATAGCGTAGGGGTAATAATTACTATTTCCACTCCAGAGAGTGCAACAGTAGGGAAAGCGTTGGATAGCGTAGGGGTAAAAATTACTATTCCCACTCCAGAGAGTGCAACAGTAGGGAAAGCGTTGGATAGCGTAGGGGTAAAAATTACTATTCCCACTCCAGTGAGTGCAACAGTAGGGAAAGCGTTGGATAGCGGGAGGGTAAAAATTACTATTCCCACTCCAGAGAGTGCAACAGTATGGAAAGCGTTGGATAGCGTAGGGGTAAAAATTACTATTCCCACTCCAGTGAGTGCAACAGTACGGAAAGCGTTGGATAGCGGGAGGGTAAAAATTACTATTCCCACTCCAGAGAGTGCAACAGTAGGGAAAGCGTTGGATAGCGTAGGGGTAAAAATTACTATTCCCACTACAGAGAGTGCAACAGTAGGGAAAGCGTTGGATAGCGTAGGGGTAAAAATTGCTATTCCCACTCCAGAGAGTACAACAGTAGGGAAAGCGTAGGATAGCGGGAGGGTAAAAATTACTATTCCCACTCCAGTGAGTGCAACAGTAGGGAAAGCGTTGGATAGCGTAGGGTAAAAATTACTATTCCCACTAGGGAAAGTAATGATTTAATATTTAAATTTAAAAAAATAATTATCAATACCAATACAAAATTAATTAAAATTAATTACCAATTACAACATATTTAATAATTAATTAATTATAAATACCAATACATATTATTTATTAAAAATTAATTACCTATTAATAATTAATTAACAACTAATTAATTTTCAATACCAAAAATGTATAAGTAATTAAAAAAATACCAGTTAATAATTAATTAACAGTAAATTAATTATCAATACACAAAAATAATTTCAATAATTACTTAATTACAATTAAATTACTTCCCATCCTATTCCCCTATAAACCCACAACCCGCTCGGAATAATAAATTAATACAATTAAATTAATTATCAATTAATCAATTAATAAAAATTAATTACCAATTAATAAAAATTAATTACCAATTAATAATTAATTAACAATAAATTAATTATCAATACCAATAAATAAAAATAAATATTTACTTAATTACAATTAAATTACTTCGCACCCCATTCCCCTATAAACCCACAACCCGCTACAGAACTAAAACGCAAAATTAAATTAAAAATAATTAATAATTCCTAAAAATTAATATTTAATTTACTATAATTAAATTACTTCCCACCCTATTCCCCTATAAACCCACAACCCACTACGGAATTAAATTACGCAAAATTTAAATAACATAAAATTCTTTACTTCAAAAAATTCAAACATACATTACAAAAATAATACATACTTTTAACATATATACTAACACTTAAAACACTGTAAAGAAATTCGATATTTTTAACAACTATATTATGACTGTCGATATTACTAACTTCGATATTATTAAAATTGATATTTCTTACCTGAATTTCGATATTCTGCACCACTATATTTTTGCAATTCGATATTCTGTCCATTCTATATAAAAAACTCGATATTCTGTATAGTCGATATATTTTTTTCGATATTATGACTAGTTACCCCACTCACTGATTCATAGGTCTACACACACATCCACTCACCTATACAGTCACTCATACACGCAGTCACTCATCAATATAGCCACTGAAATATGCACTCATACACCTGTACAGATACTCACACACCGCCACTCACCCATAGTTACTCACACACCTAGTCAGTCTTGCAAAAAATCAATCACACTCCCATTTACTCACCTATACAGTTATACACACACCACCTCACTTATTCATACAGATACCAACACATACTCTCTTATACAATCGCTGACCCAAGCACACACTCATCCATACAGCCACTCTCACAATCACTCACTCTCACATATAGTCATTTATATAGTCCAACACTCACATATACTGCCTTTCACATATGTAGATACTCACACATGTACCACTGAGATATCCATTCACTCACCAACACACCCATACAAACACTCAACCACCCATACAGCCCTTCACAGATGCACTCTTGAAGCCGTACACCCAGTGAATCACCCACTCACACATCTATGCACAGAGCCACCACCCCCCACCCACCCACAAAGACACTCAGGCACCCATACAGATACTCAGACAACCAATCAATAACCCATATAGACACTCATGTAGCTACTCACCAACCCATGTAGCCGCTTACACACCAACTGACAGACTAATACAGTCATTCACACAGTTTAGTCACTAACCCATGTATTCAGTAAGATAAGTTTAATTACTCACTTATACAGTCAGTCACGCACCTACTAAATCATCCATTCAGACACTCATACACCCACTCATTCTTCAATACACCTTGGAATATATATATATATATATATATATATATATATATATATATATAAAAACATATTTATACTTTACAGAAACACACAGTCACTGGATGATGTCATCAGTGATATCATCAGTGATGTAATTTGAGATGTCATGAGTGATGTCACTGACCATGTCATGAGTGATGTAATATGTGACGTCATCAGCAGTGCATTGTGGGGGCACGAGTTATAGTTAGCACAACTAACTATAACGGCCGAATTTCTCTGGTTTTGTATGAGTGAAATGTCCAACTAACTATAACGTCCCTGAAACCTGTGGTTTTTCAGTGAATATATATATATATATATATATACATATATATATATATATATATCCAAAATTCTCACCACATATAACTCCTTCGTAGAGAAAAACGAGTGTGGACCACAATTCTGTGCATATATTCTTTTTTATTGAATTCCGTCTGCCATAACGCATTTCAGCCGTTACCGGCCTTGATCACATGACAACGCTGGACCTGCTGATCGGCTCTTTTAAAGTGCCAGTGCTCAACAATCAATTCACGGATGTGGACAACAGACTATGGGGTCGATTCCGATGTCGGCCGGAAGCGCACCTAACAGTATTCGTCCGGAAAAAATACCAGCCGAACGCGTGTTTTCCGACCGACTCGAACACTCTACCGAACGAACAAGTACGATGCGCATAACAGCCCAGATTCCGAGCGAGCCGTACTTACCCATTCCAGCTCCTGTTCCCCGCCCGAGCCGGATCCGTAAATGCCGAATCGAGTCGCACGGAACCAAATACACAGCACCTTCCGGCCGGACTAGTACGAGGCGTCTTCCGTATGCGCCGAACTCGTCGGCACGTTTGAGCATCCGGGAGAGGTGCACATAAGCTCCGATTCGCGCCACAAGACGATCCACGGCGACGAGACGAACAAGCCAGCGACGAGTACGAGTCGAAGCCACGAGAAACCCGAACGAGACGACCCAACCATGAATCCCATCGCGCAGGTCCTACCAATACTCTACATCTATTACCGGGACCGGTACGGACGCGTTCGGCGCAGATGGTAAGTCAAACACCCACAACACAAACAAACGACACGTACCCGAAATATGTCACACACACATAGGGATGCACAAATGACGTACACTAGCAACAGCAGAACCGTAGGGGTGGGATGGCCATCACCAATGCCATACACACCCATAGGGGGATGGATGCCTACCACTAACACCACCCCTACTCATGGGGGGCTAGATGCCTGCCACTACCACCACCCCTACTCAGGGGGGCCTGGAAGCCTGTCACTACTACCATCCCCACCCATAGGGGGATGGATGCCTACCACTACTACCATCCCCACTCATGGGGGGCTGGATGCCTGCCTCTACTGCCATCCCCACCAATAGGGGGCTGGATGGCTGTCACTACTACCATCCCCACTCATGGGGGGCTGGATGCCTGCCACTACTGCCATCCCCACCCATAGGGGGATGGATGCCTACCACTAACACCACCCCCACTCAGGGTGGGCTGGATGCCTACCACTACTACCATCCCCACTCAGGGTGGGATGGATGCCTGTCACTACTACCATCCCCACTCATGGGGGGCTGGATGCCTACCACTACTACCATCCCCACTCATGGGGGGCTGGATGCCTACCACTACTACCATCCCCACTCATGGGGGCTGGATGCCTGTCACTACTGCCATCCCCACTCATGGGGGGCTGGATGCCTGCCACTACTGCCATCCCCACCCATAGGGGGCTGGATGGCTGTCACTACTACCATCCCCACTCAGGGTGGGCTGGATGCCTGTCACTACTGCCATCCCCACCCATAGGGGGCTGGATGGCTACCACTAACTCCATCCCTACTCAGGGTGGGCTGGATGCCTGTCACTACTGCCATCCACACCCATAGGGGGCTGGATGGCTGTCACTACTACCATCCCCACTCATGGGGGTCTGGATGCCTACCACTACTACCATCCCCACTCATGGGGGGCTGGATGCCTACCACTACTACCATCCCCACTCATGGGGGGCTGGATGTCTACCACTACTACCATCTCCACTCATGGGGGGCTGGATGCCTACCACTACTGCCATCCCCACCCATAGGGGGATGGATGCCTACCACTAACACCACCCCCACTCAGGGTGGGCTGGATGCCTGCCACTACTGCCATCCCCACCCATAGGGGGATGGATGCCTACCACTAACACCACCCCTACTCAGGGTGGGCTGGATGCCTGTCACTACTGCCATCCCCACCCATAGGGGCTGGATGGCTGTCACTACTACCATCCCCACTCATGGGGGTCTGGATGCCTACCACTACTACCATCCCCACTCATGGGGGGCTGGATGCCTACCACTACTACCATCCCCACTCATGGGGGGCTGGATGCCTGTCACTACTGCCATCCCCACCCATAGGGGGCTGGATGGCTGTCACTACTACCATCCCCTCTCATGGGGGTCTGGATGCCTACCACTACTACCATCCACACTCATGGGGGGATGGATGCCTACCACTAACACCACCCCTACTCAGGGTGGGCTGGATGCCTGTCACTACTGCCATCCCCACCCATAGGGGGCTGGATGGCTGTCACTACTACCAGCCCCACTCATGGGGGTCTGGATGCCTACCACTACTACCATCCCCACTCATGGGGGGTTGGATGCGTACCACTACTACCATCCCCACTCATGGGGGGCTGGATGCCTACCACTACTACCATCCCCACTCATGGGGGGCTGGATGCCTGCCACTACTGCCATCCCCACCCATAGGGGGATGGATGCCTACCACTAACACCACCCCTACTCAGGGTGGGCTGGATGCCTGTCACAACTGCCATCCCCACCCATAGGGGGCTGGATGGCTGTCACTACTACCATCCCCACTCATGGGGTCTGGATGCCTACCACTACTACCATCCCCACTCATGGGGGGCTGGATGCCTACCACTACTACCATCCCCACTCATGGGGGGCTGGATGCCTGTCACAACAACCACCCCTACTCATAGGACGGGTAATGCATGACACAACTAGCATACTCCCACATAAGGACTGTCTGTAAATTACATCCCACCCCCAACACCATGACAAGCGTGTGTGGTCTGTGTCAAATGCATACAACACTGAACATGACATTGAACATACAATGTGACCCCTAACACATGTGTCACACATAATTGTGTGTGTGGCCTACACAATGCAAGCAGACCATGACCACTGTGGCAATGGGGACCAAAGCCCCATCACCACAGTGCCCAAAAGGTAAGTGTGTGCTCCATAGCTGAAGCACATTTTGAACAGTGTGGCAATGGGGCCCACAGCCCCATCACCACAGTGCCCAAAAAGTAAGTGTGTGCTCCATAGCTGAAGCACATTTTGAACAGTGTGGCAATGGGGCCCAAAGCCCCATCACCACAGTGCCCAAAAGGTAAGTGTGTGCTCCATAGCTGAAGCACATATTGAACAGTGTGGCAATGTTGCCCAAAGCCCCATCACCACAGTGCCCAAAAGGTAAGTGTGTGCTCCATAGCTGAAGCACATTTTGAACAGTGTGGCAATGGGGCCCAAAGCCCCATCACCACAGTGCCCAAAAGGCAAGTGTGTGCTCCATAGCTGAAGCACATTTTGAACAGTGTGGCAATGGGGCCCAAAGCCCCATCACCACAGTGCCCAAAAGGTAAGTGTAGTCCTGGTAAAAGCTGCAAAAACAAAACTGCAGGGATTATTCCTGGCCACACAACACCAAACACTACAGTGGCATTGTAGTGCTTGTGTCCCATAGCAACATAGATTGTGTGAGGCAAGCAGTGCAGTGCCAATGACACATCGTTTTGGCCATGTGCACACAAACATCAGCCATGGGGGCCCACATTGTCTACATTCACAAATAACACAATGACAGAAGTGAGCATCATAATGCAGACCCACATATCTGCACCAATGGACACACAAATGTAGATATCCTGTGGAGACTGTAGATGTCAGGTGAACAAATACCATACCATGGCAGCAATGGGACATACTAACCATGCTCAATGTGCTGACTGATGACCTAGCAGTCCCAGGGCCAGCAGGGGAAAGCCAACAAACAACATACAGACAATGGCACACTACAGAAATGCCAATGCAGTGGTGCAAATGCACAAACACAAACAGGCAGACTCACACTGCATATCATACACAACAGGTGAGGGGGGTTGTGTGCCAGTGTCCCCAGGCAAACACACAACACATGAGGAGGCCAGATTCACTAATACACAGATGTCAACACAGTCACATACAAAAGTAACTCATGGATTGGATTCCCCTATGTGGGCAAACAGGCATTGTGAGATGAGAGGGAGCCCAAATTATACATGTCACACAAGCTTGTAGGAACAGCAACAAACACAGCAAGAGACAGAACCACCACAGCACTCCCCCCAGGGACCCCACATTGTGGTGACACTAGCCTGCATGACAATCACACTGTGATGACAAAGGTAGATGTGATCCACACTGTGAACCACAGCCATGTGTCCTGAGCAACAAACTACCATCACACCTATACAAGCACAAAGCACTCAGCATGGCCTGCCAGCCAAGGACAATATGGAGGTAGTGCCCCAGCCGTGCAACAACTCACATTTGCACACACTCAACGCCACACACCTTGAACTCCACCAATGTGCAGCAGTGAAGCTCACATGGACTGCTGACATTGCACATGCACCCATGACAATCCCAGGGGTGGTGGGGGAAATAAGGTGCAGAAACCCATCACACATGGCCAGTCAACAATACTTGTGAATGTCTGACACACTGCACAGTATGCCGTACATGGGCATGACGTGAAATCCACCCCAAACAATGGGATCCTGGCCATAGTCACACACCAATGAAGAAGCCAAGCTGACCCACAAAGGACACACATAGACAACTTCCAACATTGCAGCTCTGACCCTGAGGAGTGGCAGCAGTCACACACACACAACGTGTCACAATCACTGAAAGCATACACAAACAGAAAATCACATTACTCGTGTAACCAACAAGTGCCAAGAGGAATCCTGACTGTGTCCCATCTGCGTTTGCCCACATCCCCAGCCCTGACAACCAAGACAACTAGGGATGACAACCTCATGAACATTAGTTTGCCATGCACCCACATCCCGGAGAAACCAGGTCCAAGATGCTGGATGAACACAGAACAACTCAGCAAGCATCACAAACAGGAACATCCGTAGGGACACAGCCTGTGTAGGAAAAGGAGAAGGGAACACGCACAGACATGCCTACACAACACAGAACACGGGCACAGCCTATATCATGGAATCACGCACTGCCATGAGGGCACTCCACTCCTGTGGAAGGTCAGTTGTGCCAAACCTTGTCTGTGCACGACTCAAACATGTCAGCAGAACACTCGGTCAGTGAGTCAACAACTACAACACACTGAAGGCTCTGCTCATATCAGCCTGGGCACGGGGGTGTCACGTCAGTCATCTGCATACACCCAAGACACGTGTCAAGCAACTTGCACTGTGTACACAGATGAGTCCTCCAAATTTGATGTGCTAAACTGCATGTCCATTGGAGACGGGCACACAGTCAGGGTACTAGGAACATTGGACAGTGGTAAGCCCACCAGATGTGCATCAGTGTAGGACAAAGATGGTAATCTACAAATGCTAAACGTACATCCCTGTGTCAAATGCTGAACATTACACCCTCAGACTGCAGCAAAGGATGCTATAGATCCAGACTAGATTAGGACACATATCCCATGGACCACATGGAGCCCATCACAGCAAAACTTCATTTACCTGATCTGAACACTATTACAACAGCAAATGCATGATTCTACACATCTACATCATGTACCTCCAAAGATTAACCACAAGTAAACAAAAAGAGGCTTTATTCAGCAAGTGTGCAACTCAAATCAAAAGTCCAAAATAAACTAAGGCCAATGGCCAGTCCAAATATACAGTCCCAACAGGGTGATGTGTGACAACTTGTCAACAATTGCTTGCCTGCACAGGTACGGACAGGGGACATCCCCCTTGGAGGGGCATATGAGGGGCAGGCCAGGCACCGCAGGGACAGGATCAGGGGATGCCAGAAGGAGGCAGTGAAGGGGAGGTGGGTGCAGGAGTGTCACCGGCAACTGCAGTGGAGGTGTCTGACTCAGGGGGGGCTGGCACCACCGCAGGGCTCAAGTCAGATGGTGTTGGTTCTGCAACCACTGCAGTGGGCTGGTCAGATGGCGTGGACTGGGTCCCCAATGCAGTGCCAGAGTCAGACGGGGTGGTTGTGGACTCCACCGCAGTGCATGACTCCAAGGTAGTGGAAGGGGGGCAGAAGAGCTAGGCAGGACAGAGGGGGACACGGTCTCCACACCAGTGGCACAAACGGGCAGAGCGTCTGGTTTTGGGGTGGAAGAGCAAGTGGCAGGGGGAGGGCCTAAGCAGTTTGGGGACGCGGTATCGGTGTGTGGGGAACCTGGGGCAGGGTGTGGCGGTGGAACCTGTGGAGTGGTGGCCTGGGGGATGGAGGTGAGAGACTGGGTGGTTGACTTGCAGGGCGGTGGCGGGGTCTTGCTCTCCCGGGACCGGGGGGACTTGCGGGTGGGGGGCTCACTCTGCCTGTGCCTGGGGGAGGGTGTCCGGGGGCGAGGGGCACTCCCCTATGTGTGGGTGGACTTCCTCTTCCCCCGGTATGCTGGATCAGCGGGATTGGAGGGGAAGAGGCCGAGGTCACAGAGGAAGAGCTGCTTATCAGGTGGGGTTGCAGGTGAGGCAAGGGAAGGGGTCTTGGAGGGAAAGGATCTTGAGGATTGCGGAGTGACTGTGGTTGCCTGTGTGTGTGTGTGTTCCCCATCCCCTGTGTCTGTGGTATCAGTCCCCTGAGGATGCTTGTGTGCACGTCTTGCCTTTCTCTTGGGTGTGTCTGTGCTGCTCGTGTCTGTGTGTTTGGGTGACTGTGCAGGTGTGCATGTGCTTTGGACAGGTAGGGGGGCAGGAAGTGTGGATGGGGCAGAGGTGGGAGGGGTGAGGGACTGTTGGAGGAGGGACACTGCTGCCGTCAGGGAGGAGTCCATGGACTTATTGCTCCTCTGTAGGGCAGACATGCCCTCCATGAACGACACCAGCTGTGTCAACAGAGTGGTGTGTGCATGGAGGACACTCAGCATTGCTGTCTGCCCTACATGGAGCTGCCGAAGGAGGTACACAGACTCCTCACTCAGGGCAGCAGGGGACACAGGGGCAGGGGGTGCGGTGCCTGGCACGAAGGAGACATGCTCCCGAGTACGGGAGCCTCCACGGACCTCAGGAATGGGAGCCAATGGGAGGGCGGTGGTGGTGGTGGTGGTGGTGGTGGTGGCGGGGCCAGACAGACTAGCTGGCCTTTGGTGGCTGCTGAGACCCGCCTCCACAAGGGAGTCATCCTCTGAGCTGCTGTGGTCCTCAGCTGAGGTGGATGGTGCTGAGGACTCCTCGGTGTGGCTCCCCTCGCCCTCCGTGCCAATGGGTCCCTCTGACCACTCGTCCGATGCTGACCCAGTCTGGCTCCGCTGCTCCTCCTGGTCCGTGGAGCTGTCCCCTCCTGTGGCCGTGGATGTATCTGCAAACAATTAGGGAAACAGACAAACATCAGTCACCTGCACTGACCGCACACACCACAGTAAGTACAGCACATTACAGAGCAAGCCATGGCATCCTTAGTTGAACATTGCCTAAAGTCCTCACACAGATTCGGGGAAGCCAATTGTCAGTCTGATGGTCAACCATGGGACTCACACCCCTCCTGCCCTTGCACCCATCTGTCTGGTGCCTGTCTGATGGTAAGACCCCAGTGTGGACACATGCACCACCTACACAGTTGTTGGACATTGCAGGGAACACGGTGAAGTATGTGAACATGCACACATCACATCTCTTGCCACTGAGTCAGTGCAGGTGTCCGGATAAAGGGATGGCCAGAGTCTAAATAGAAATGCATGTGATGCATACCCGCACCAGACACCATGATGCACCCATGTCCGGATAGTCAATGCCACAATGGGGTGCATGTTGCACATGTCACTCCCCTGCAGGATCAGTCTCAGGAAGTTTAATGCCATGACACAGGAATGCGTGCAAAGTCATACATTACTGTCTCAAGTCACATGGCCATGGCAGCCAGCCAACAACAGTCTGCACTGTGTCACAATCCGAGGGCATGGGGAATGCAAGTTATGTGACTGACAAGTGCACATGTCCATCCCCCAAAACCACATCATCTGTACTACTATTTGTCCACGTCATACCAACTGGACATATGGGGGACATGAAACACAACTCTCTGAACATGAGCACCTCACAGTGTGCTGTGAATGACAATACAGCTGCCTGAAAGTCACAGTCGCAAACACCTGTGTGCACAGTCAAGTGATCAGACACCTATAAGTCACAGAAGTATTGTCTATCATGGTCACATCTCAGATGGCATGCTGAGCCCTAACCGATAAACATACCAGTAGTCCTGACAACGAAGACACAGCACAATGAGACAGAGGCAGACACCTGAGGGTACATTTCACTGATCACAACATGCCAGATGATACACGGGAGTGGGAGTACAGAGTGTATTGCATGCCCTGGAGTAGGCATGACTGTCCAGCTCCACCAGTAAGAGGGATGAGTCCTGGACAGTAGGCAGGTGGTTAAGCATGTGTGACACACTGGATACACATACTCCTGAGGCCCAAACATTGTTCCCACCAGCAGCATGGGTGTGTGCCAAATTCCCCAGGGACATGTGGTGAGTCAGAGCAGCAAGCGGACCACATATCAAAGTTACACCCAGATTACATGTCAGAACTTAGGCATTGTGTAAGCAATTGACCCACCCATGAATCGCACAACATAGTCACGGGAACAAATGCTGTCCCCCACCTTGAGCAAAGCTAAATGCAATGACACAGTCCCCAAATGACACAATTTCCTGACTATAAGGGCCACACATATGCGTATCAGAGGAGAAGTGGGCATGTCACAAATGAGGGACATGGGTCCTGGACCACATGACTGATGTACTGTGGAAGTTTAACCAGGCCAGAGGAGGGCACATAGCATGTCAGACAAAGTGCACAGTGCAGTCATGGACTCACCCCCTCCTTGCTGCTGTCTGGCCTTCAGCTGCCCATCCAGGTCAGGGAAGACCACCGCCAGGATCCGGAGCATGTGGGGGTTCAGGGTCCAGTGTCCGCCCCTCCTTCGAGGAGGTGACAGCTTCAGCTGGACCCTTGCAATCCACCGGGTCCAGCCACGAAGGTCCTGCCACCTCTTCTGGCAGTTGCGGATCCTGCGCCTGTAGACCCCCACGGATCTTACTTTCCGGGCGATGGTCAGCCAGATTTCCTGCTTCTGGTGGGCATCAACCTGTGAGGATGACAAAGTGAAAAGGCCATTACTACACATGCAACATATACGTGCATCACACAGTTGGATATACATGTCTCAATCACAGGGGCATATGATGTACACAGGCAGTGCAACAATGGCTATGAACAGTTTGCCAGCAGTCACTTCATGGTATCATTGCATGGGAAGTAAACCTATTTGGAATGCACTGTTACTGCACTGTACCAGTTCAGTGCATGTAACTACACACTTTGGGGTATGACAACTACTCAGTGGGCATGCTAGCCAGTGGTGTGCACACTGAAAGTCCTGCTAGTCAGACAACATGCACAATTAGTGAGGCAGTGGACAGCACACTCACCTGCTCCCCTGGTTTCCCAAACAGCTTGCTGTACTGTGGAAGGAGGCTGCCCAGCAGGGCCTGGTTCTCCTCAAGGCTGAAGGCTGGGGCTCTCTCCACAGTACGTGCCATTGCAGGAGCCAGAGGATGCATAAACAGCAGCAGTGTTGGTGGCAGATGTCGTCCTGGAGCATGTAGTGCAGGCAAGTGAGCTCTCAGGGGAACAGCCAGCATTATATGTGTGCTGCAGACGCAGATACTGTCCCATGTGTCCAAAGTGATAGGTCCAAGTCGTTTGCATCTTCTGAATCTGACCAATCCATGGAATAGCAGCACTAATACACGCCCACAGCATCCTTCAAATCTTCAACTTCATGACACCCATGATTTTGCAACATTGTTGTGGCTGGCCAACTGAATTCACTGCATCAAACTCGTTGGAGCTTCGAAAACGCGTCCGTTGCCATGCCAGGCCCCAGCCAATGTGTGCGCACCGTTCGGTCCACTGCTGTACAACGCGTATTTCAGGATACAACGCTTACCCGCACACATCATATGCAATGGGCCGGCCGGGCACACCGATTGGTCCATTGCTGTTCAATGCGTACCCGCTCACATCCAATGCAATGGTCCGTGCGGGCACACCGATCGGTCCATTGCTCTACAACGCGAACCCGGGATACAACGCGTACCCGCTCACATCCAATGCAATGGTCCGTGCGGGCACACCGATCGGTCCATTGCTGTACAACGCGTACCCGGGATACAATGCGTACCCGCTCACATCCAATGCAATGGTCCGTGCGGGCACACCGATCGGTCCATTGCTCTACAACGCGTACCCGGGATACAACGTGTATCCGCTCACATCCAATGCAATGGTCCGTGCGGGCACACCGATCAGTCCATTGCTGTACAATGCGTACCCGGGATACAACGCGTACCCGCTCACATCCAATGCAATGGTCCGTGCGGGCACACCGATCGGTCCATTGCTGTACAACGCGTACCCGTTCACATCCAATGCAATGGGCCGTGCGGACACACCGATCGGTCCATTGCTCTACAACGCGTACCCGGGATACAACGCGTACCTGCTCACATCCAATGCAATGGGCCGTGCGGGCACACCGATCGGTCCATTGCTGTACAACGCGTACCCGCTCACATCCAATGCAATGGGCCGTGCGGGCACACCAATCGGTCCATTGATCTACAACGCGTACCCGGGATACAACGCGTACCCGCTCACATCCAATGCAATGGGCCGTGCGGGCACACCGATCGGTCCATTGCTGTACAACGCGTACCCGGGATACAACGCGTACCCGCTCACATCCAATGCAATGGGCCGTGCGGGCACACCGATCGGTCCATTGCTCTACAACGCGTCCCTGGACAGGTCACACGCATATGTCACCATGCTGGTCACTGGTGAACCTATGCCAGCCACATATACTTTCCAGGGACTCAGGGGCACACCTACAACACCACACCCAGTCCACACTGTATCTAAGGCATGTGTGGCAGCATAACCTTATCTGTGTATGTGGGTGAACATGTGTTTTTGGGGTGGCACTTGGGGGCAGACACACCCAGGCTGTGCACGTGTTCATGGGGACAGGGTCCTTTGTGTGTTGTGCACCTGACCACTGTGGTGTGCAACTTTTCATTTTGGAGCATGTGTCATGGTCACATTTCCAGGTTGTGTATGTGTATGACATGTCACATACCCCCAGGCTCACATGTGGGAAGGCATGCACGTCACAGGGTGGCCCATTGCCACAATAGTGATGTCCCTCTGCAGTCTGTGTGCATGTTGTGTTTCACATGTCTCTAACTCCATGTGCACAATGGGAGACAGTCTCCACATCCACGTGGTTTGTGCATGAACTTTGACGTTGTGTGTGTGTGTGTCACAGACGTCCATGTCTGTCCTGCAGAGGCTACAGGGGCCACTACCTGTGGGTGTCATGTTTGTTTTTCTGACGTGTACATGATATGCCATGTCATGCCAGTGTCCATGTGGCAAGACAGGATCCCTGGGAATCTACCTGTCAATGAGCTGTGATGCCTGTGGAGCATCTGTCCAGACATGTCACTGTGGTATGTGTGTGGAACGTGAGAGCAGTAAATGGGTACTGTGACACAGCCTAATGGTTTCCCATAGCACACCCTGGAACCTGTTGTCAACACTTGTTGAACAGAGATGTTAGATGATGTCCATGTAGGTGCCATATATGTCCAAACGGAACGACACACACATCAAGTACTTGTGTTTGTTAATGATGTATCATGTGAAATTGAGTATGGTGAACGGCACATAGGTGGGGTGACTGACAATCTTGCTTTCTTCACCTATGCACTGCAGGGCTCCTGCTGTCCATCGACCATTCCCAGACCTGGCAACAATGGTGGAACATGACAGCATCCGACGGTACCGCTTCACCAGGCAGCTGATTGAGGATTTGGCAGTGCGGTTCGGACCCACATTTGCAGCCTGGCCGTCCGTATCCTACAGCGCTGACCCCCAAGGTGAAGGTGATGGCAGCCCTACACTTCTTTGCCACTGGTACCTTTCAACACACTGTGGCGACTGCCAGTGGGATGTCACAGACTATGTTCAGCCGTGTGCTACGCGATGTTTTGGGGGCAATGTTGAGATACCTGAACCAGTACATCTATTTCCCAACACGTCAACGACTCACTGACGTCAAGAGTGACTTCTATGCCCTGGGGAGGATGCCACATGTAATTGGCTCCATTGATGGGACACATGTGGCTTTGATACCACCACAGGCACATGAGCAGGCATACCGGAACCGTAAACATTACCATTCGATCAATGCTCTGGTGGTATGTCTTGCAGATATGACCATCACACATGTGTGTGCCCGTTTCCCCGGTTCGGCACACGATGCCTACGTGATGAGGAGTAGTCGCATGGAGAAGTGTGGCTCAATGGTTAGAGCGGCAGTCCCTGATGCAGAGATCTGGCCCGGGACCAGGGTTCAATTCCCACCTCGGCGGGTCTTGGGCTCAATTTCCTCGGACCTGATAATTCTCGCCTCGGTGCCTATTCTAATCATGGGTCCCACTCTGCAACTCTGGGCAATAGCTTGCTTAATCTCCACAATGGCCCCACCAGCGCTGGGATGCCTGCCTTCACCTTGGGGGTGCCCAGGAGTGGACATTTCACAGGGAAAAGCCAGGAAGGGTTCCACAGCGGTATGCGTACAGCGCCAGGACACCCCTTTGGGGGTATAAGTGCGCTTTACAAGTACGAATTTCAATTTCAATTTCATCCCGAGGATGATGTCACAGATGCAGAACCAGCGTGCCTGGCTTGTTGGTGTGTACTGACTTTGTACCATTGTGTGTGTTCTGCTATGTTGTTTTCCGCACACATTTTCAAATCGGCTAATGTGCAATTGTCTGTCTGTAGGTGACTCGGGATACCCCAACATGCCGTGGTTGCTGACACCCCTCAGGAACCCTGTGACACCAGCCCAGATGCGCTACAGTGAGGCACATGGTCGGACAAGGATGGTGATTGAGCGGACCTTTGGTCTCCTGAAGAGCCGCTTCCGCTGCCTGGACAAGACAGGAGGGGCCCTCCCATATGCCCCAGCAAAGGTGTGCAAGATTGTCATCGTCTGCTGCATGCTACACAACCTGGCAGTGCGGAAGGAGTTGCCTCTCATCCTGGATGACGATGACCAACGTCCGCCACCTGTGGAAGATCCTGGCCTGGGTCACGATGCCAGTGAAGATGATGATGATGATGATGGTGATGTCCGCACACAGCTCATCACCAACTTCTTCAGCTGAATGTGAGTCTCCAGAGGGTTGTAATGTCAATGATTTGAGTTTGCATGATATGTGTGTGTGGTGCTCTGGTGCTGTTTGAGTGTGGCCATGTGCTACTTGACTGGATGCGTACAGCGATGTGTCCTTGCAGGTGGTCTGTACTGCCCAACAGTGTTGACATGCTAACTTGGTTTTGTGTAGTTACCTCGTGACATGTATTAGACATGAGTATTGCCGTTCTGTGCTGTTCTTCAGTGGTTTTGACTGTGTGTCATGTCTGTCCTTCACAGGGTGCTGCCGGAGTTGTTTGATCAACTTGGATCCTACAAATCCATGATTCAACTTCCAAGGTGGAAGCAGTCGTTTCCCTACAGGTGATGTGCCACACACCCCTGGACTTTCTATCTTCTGCACTTTATGACTTTGTGGCCACAGCCAGGTTGGATTAGCTAGCATTTGTAGTGGAAACAACATGTTGCAAATGTGTAATAAACCTGTGCTTCACTTTGGGATGTGCGTTGTCTGTAGTCACACATTTGACTGACATTTGCTTACTGCACCTGTAGTCTAGTTGACACAGACTGTGAATAGGTGGCGTGTCTGTGCATTCCACTGTATTTAGTTGCAACATCAGTATAGGTGATGAGTCTGATGGCCCTGGTGTGTATGTGTTGTGTGGCCCTAGTGGTGTGTCTCCCTCATATGTGTCACGTCGCCATGACTGACATGACGGTGTTGGACTTGCTGTAGCAGTTAGCATGCACAGTGTCATTTTTCTGATCACCATCTCCATGACAGAGAGCACGTTGGAATCACAACAGAGGCAGATATGGTGTATTGGTGAGTTTATTTACACACAGGTGTGAGGATGGTGCACAGGATGGTGGGTGCTGTACATAGAAATTGGAATCCAAAGTTCCCATGTGATTCGGAAGTCTTGGTAGCTGAAATGTCCAGAGTAAAGTCCACAGTCATCTGATAAATTTGGCCAACTATAGCTCCCCATGTCATGTGGGAGAGTTGGGTTGGCTTCGACAGGGCGTGCAGTTTGCACACAGAGGAATAGTTTCAGAACAGGTGTTGGCTTCCTGGGGGATGTAGATGGCCATCGGCCTCTCAGTTTGGCCTCCTCGGATGGCCCCTCTTCTTGGGGGGGACCCTCAGGTGCAGGCTGCGGCGGTGCAGGGGACTCTCTGCCAGAGTCCTCCTCCCTCCCTGTGGCATTTTCAGTTGTTTCAGCAGCAGATGTTGTGGGCACACAGGGAGGTGAGGCCATGTTGGTGCTGATCTGGCGGAGGCATGTCAGTATGTCCCTATGCACCGCTGTCAGTTGTTCCAATGTGTCCCACTTTGACTCCATGCCAGACATATGTGTCTCGACATGTGACATGTGTGTCTCGACATGTGACATGTGTGTCTCGACACGGGACATGTGGGAGTCCAAGCGGGCATGATGGGCAGCCTGCTGCTGTTGTATGTCCTTGAGGATCCCCACTACCTGGCTGACCTCTCCGGTGCTAGTCTGGTACGCATCCGCGATGCGTGCCAGTTGTGGGTCATCATGCAGTCCAGACCCCTCTGCAAAGAGCGACCTATGTCTACCACCCCTCCCACCACCCCTGGCGACACGTGCAGGACCTGCGGTGGCACGCACAGGTGACCGTGGGCCCACTTGGGTGTTGTTCCTGGGCTCGTTGTCACCAGCTCCAGTTTGGGTCTGGGTCCCTGCGCTGTTGTCATCTGTGGTCCTTGGTCTGTCCGTGTTGGCAGTGGTGGCCTGTGTGTTGGCAGTTGTTGGAGGGGTGGGTGCAGGGGGTGCAGATGTTGGTCCTGCTGGTGCTGCATGATGACTCACACCGGAGGGTCCAGCTGGTTCTTCGCCATCCGAGGAGTGCAGAGGCTGATCCACACCAGTGAGCTCAGTGTTCACCGGAGCCTGGGACAGGGACTCCTCCTCGTCTGCTGCTGTGTCCCCATCATCACCTGTTTTGGGGAGAGACACAGATTGTATGTTATGTTTCTACTGGCATCAATTGTTCAAACACCTGACAGTTGTGACTGTACCTCTGGATGTGGGCCTGGACATTGCATTCTCCTAAATTGTGACAGTCAGAGAGTGATATTGGTGTAGCACATTGTCCTGCCAACCTGTGGCATGTCAATGTGAATGTTGAGGTGTGTGCATGACCAGCATTGGTGGTATTTGCTTGCCATCCGGGCCTCCTTCTCCCCCAGCCCAGTTATCCCACCATGAAGCGTGCTTCCATTGCAGGGAATGCAAGTTGTCTTTCAGGATGTCAGTCAGTGGTGTCCTGCTGTTGGTTGTTGCACAGTTCCCAGCAGGGCCTTGTGCTCCCCCAGCAGTACCCAGTGTCAGCCATCTTGTGAGTCCTTTTCCACTCCCTGTGATGTGAGCATGGTTCAGGGTGGTGTTGATGGGCCAATTGTGAAGCTGACCAATATCTGTGACTACCACTCCCATCATGCTATTGCCTCCACCCCCCTTCCCAGCATGCCCATCCTTCCTTCCTTTTGACTCTGCTTCCCTGTGGAGTGGGGTGCCTGTGCTGACAGGATGGCTGGGAGTGTTGTCCTGGCAGTTGTTTGGCTACAAGTCCCAAGAGTGTCCCTGTGCTTCACACAGCATAACCCAGGGTGGTGGTTCTTTGTGGGATCTTCAGTTAGGATGTGAGGCATTGCATTCTCCCAGGTGGGTTATGTGGAGTTAGTGTTGAGGGTATGTGTGAGGGGAGGTGCTTGTAACTATGGTCAGTGCTGTGAGTCCTCCTTCCCACCCAGCCAGATATCCCACCATGGAACGTGCTTCCATTGCAGGGAGTGCAAGTTGTCTTTCAGGATGTCAGTCAGTGGTGTCCTGCTGTTGGTTGTTGCACAGTTCCCAGCAGGGCCTTGTGCTCCCCCCAGCAGTACCCAGTGTCAGCCATCTTGTGAGTCCTTTTCCACTCCCTGTGATGTCAGCATGGTTCAGGGTGGTGTTGATGGGCCAATTGTGAGGCTGACCAATATCTGTGACTACCACTCCCATCATGCTATTGCCTCCACCCCCTTCCCAGCATGCCCATCCTTCCTTCCTTTTGACTCTGCTTCCCTGTGGGGTGGGGTGCCTGTGCTGACAGGATGGCTGGGAGTGTTGTCCTGGCAGTTGTTTGGCTACAAGTCCCAAGAGTGTCCCTGTGCTTCACACAGCATAACCCAGGGTGGTGGTTCTTTGTGGGATCTTCAGTTAGGATGTGAGGCATTGCATTCTCCCAGGTGGGTTATGTGGAGTTAGTGTTGAGGGTGTGTGTGAGGGGAGGTGCTTGTAACTATGGTCAGTGCTGTGAGTCCTCCTTCCCACCCAGCCAGATATCCCACCATGGAACGTGCTTCCATTGCAGGGAGTGCAAGTTGTCTTTCAGGATGTCAGTCAGTGGCGTCCTGCTGTTGGTTGTTGCACAGTTCCCAGCAGGGCCTTGTGCTCCCCCAGCAGTACCCAGTGTCAGCCATCTTGTGAGTCCTTTTCCACTCCCTGTGATGTCAGCATGGTTCAGGGTGGTGTTGATGGGCCAATTGTGAGGCTGACCAATATCTGTGACTACCACTCCCATCATGCTATTGCCTCCACCCCCTTCCCAGCATGCCCATCCTTCCTTCCTTTTGACTCTGCTTCCCTGTGGGGTGGGGTGCCTGTGCTGACAGGATGGCTGGGAGTGTTGTCCTGGCAGTTGTTTGGCTACAAGTCCCAAGAGTGTCCCTGTGCTTCACACAGCATAACCCAGGGTGGTGGTTCTTTGTGGGATCTTCAGTTAGGATGTGAGGCATTGCATTCTCCCAGGTGGGTTATGTGGAGTTAGTGTTGAGGGTGTGTGTGAGGGAGGTGCTTGTAACTATGGTCAGTGCTGTGAGTCCTCCTTCCCACCCAGCCAGATATCCCACCATGGAACGTGCTTCCATTGCAGGGAGTGCAAGTTGTCTTTCAGGATGTCAGTCAGTGGTGTCCTGCTGTTGGTTGTTGCACAGTTCCCAGCAGGGCCTTGTGCTCCCCCAGCAGTACCCAGTGTCAGCCATCTTGTGAGTCCTTTTCCACTCCCTGTGATGTCAGCATGGTTCAGGGTGGTGTTGATGGGCCAATTGTGAGGCTGACCAATATCTGTGACTACCACTCCCATCATGCTATTGCCTCCACCCCCTTCCCAGCATGCCCATCCTTCCTTCCTTTTGACTCTGCTTCCCTGTGGGGTGGGGTGCCTGTGCTGACAGGATGGCTGGGAGTGTTGTCCTGGCAGTTGTTTGGCTACAAGTCCCAAGAGTGTCCCTGTGCTTCACACAGCATAACCCAGGGTGGTGGTTCTTTGTGGGATCTTCAGTTAGGATGTGAGGCATTGCATTCTCCCAGGTGGGTTATGTGGAGTTAGTGTTGAGGGTGAGTGTGAGGGGAGGTGCTTGTAACTATGGTCAGTGCTGTGTGTCCTCCTTCCCACCCAGCCAGATATCCCACCATGGAACGTGCTTCCATTGCAGGGAGTGCAAGTTGTCTTTCAGGATGTCAGTCAGTGGTGTCCTGCTGTTTGTTGTTGCACAGTTCCCAGCAGGGCCTTGTGCTCCCCCCAGCAGTACCCAGTGTCAGCCATCTTGTCAGTTGTTTTCCACTCCCTGTGATGTGAGCATGGCTCAGAGTGGTGTTGATGGGCCAATTGTGAGGCTGACCAATATCTGTGCCTACAACTCCCATCATGCTATTGCCTACACCCCCTTCCCAGCATGCCCATTCTTCCTTCCTTTTGAGTGGACTTCACTGTGTGTGAGTGTGACAGCAATGGCAAGATGGCTGACAGTGTGGTCCTGTTGTTTGTTGGTGCCCAGTTCCCATCAGGGCCTTGTGCTCCCCCCAGCAGTACCCAGTGTCAGCCACCTTGTCAGTTGTTTTCCACTCCCTGTGATGTGAGCATGGTTCAGAGTGGTGTTGATGGGCCAATTGTGAGGCTGACCAATATCTGTGCCTACAACTCCCATCATGCTATTGCCTACACCCCCCTTCCCAGCATGCCCATACTTCCTTCCTTTTGGTGGACTTCACTGTGTGTGAGTGTGACAGCAATGGCAAGATGGCTGACAGTGTGGTCCTGTTGTTTGTTGGTGCCCAGTTCCCATCAGGGCCTTGTGCTCCCCACAGCAGTACCCAGTGTCAGCCATCTTGTCAGTTGTTTTCCACTCCCTGTGATGTGAGCATGGTTCAGAGTGGTGTTGATGGGCCAATTGTGGGTGTGACAAATATCTGTGACTACCACTCCCATCATGCTATTGGCTGCACTGACTTCACCAGCATACACAGAATTCCTTCGTTTCAGTGAGCTCCCCTGTGAGGTGGTGTTCTAGTGGTGGGTAAATATCTGGGAGTGTTTGTTGGTTCTATTTGTGCCACTGCCTTGCTGTATTTGTTGTTAGGTTTGTACATGTCATGACACAGTTACATATCACTATGAGATGGCAGGTATTGTGTTTGTCTAACTAGCATTCACATCTTGGGATGAATATCTTTTGGTTGCTGTGTATTTGCTAAGGGTGCATGGTTTGCCTATCCCCTTGACTGTGATGTGTGTGTGTTGTCACACCATATTGTGTATATTAGTTGTGTACTCACCAGCCTCTGGGATGTCTGTTAGTCCGTATACACTCACTGGTGGTAGGATGGCCCGCACCTTCTCCTCCCAGGGCCTGAGGTATACTGGTTTTGCAGGAGGGCCACTGCCGGTGTGCTGGCTGAGATGGTAGTCCTTTTTGAGTAGGTCCCGGACCCTCCTGCGCACATCATACCACCTGTTCTGGATGTCTTCCTTTGTGCGCAAACATGGTGATTGTGCGTTCACCCTGTCGACAATCCTCTCCTACATCTTGGTTTTCTGCGACATGGGGGTCTGTTGTAACTGTGGCTCTACCATGAGGATCTCATCTACCATGACTTCCAATTCACTGTCTAGGAACTTATGATTCTTCTTTGGGGGCATGGTGATGGGTGGTGGTGGTGATTGATGTGTGTGTGTGTGCAAGTGGGGGGGTGTGAGTGTAGGTTTAGCTGGGTGTGTGTGAGGGTGCTATTTGTAGGTGTGGTAATGGTGTGTGGCTTGTGTGCTGTATGAGCTGTGAGTGTGTCTGTGGTTGCTGTGTGATGGTGTTCTGTGCTGGCAGGTCAGTGGAATTTGCAAAGGATCATGGTAGGGATTTGTGGCTTTTATGTAGTTGGAGTTGGAGGTGTGTCCTTGTTCCACTGTATTTATTGGCTTTGTGGATGCTTGTTTGGCCCTTTTTTTAAAAAAAAATTCCTTGGTGTTTTTGGTGCATGTAGGACTCGTTCTTGTGTCCGAGTAGGACGCTGCAGTTGTCTGGTGCGATCTTGTCCGACTCGTTCCCGCTGTGTGTCAGCTAGGTTTCATATGCGGCGTACGAGTCGGTCGCGGAGTATTGGGTTGCTTCGGCTGGGTTTTTTATACGTGTCGGTCATACGGCTTGTGCTCTGGGCGAGTCGGTCGTGTTTTGCACGTACAGCATCGTACTACGCGGGTCGGAGTTCGCGGGTACGTTTCGTTCGGGTTCAATCCGGGTGCGTGTCGGTCGGTTCGTTTCGCGTGATTTCCCGGCCGGATGGCTTGTTTACGTCCGGCTCGGTCGGTCGTTTTGTGTTCTGTCCGAGTCGGTCGGATTTCACATGCATTTCATCGTACTACCCGGGTCGTACGGCGCCGGTCCGAGTCGGTCGGACTAAATTCCCGTATCGAGTCGGTCGGTATTTTTTCCGGCCCGAATCGGAATCGGCCCCTATATGTATATAAATACTTTTACTCTGCATTTAAGCTGTATAAATACAAAATTATTCATGATGAATACTATATGGCACAAATGCAATTTTTCATATACACCCACATAGTCATGCATGTGCATACTGCCCACTCACATGCACATGTATGCACACAATATATATATATATTTATATTTATATACATATATATATATATATATATTTATATATATATATATATATATTCACTGAAAAAACCACAGGTTTCAGGGACGTTATAGTTAGTTGGACATTTCACTCATACAAAACCAGAGAAATTCGACCGTTATAGTTAGTTCAGCTAACTATAACTCGCGCCCCCGCAATGCACTGCTGATGACGTCACATATTACATCATTCATGACATGGTCAGTGACATCACTAATGACATCACTGATGACATCTCAAATGATATCACTGATGACATCACTGATGACATCATCCAGTGACTGTGTGTTTCTATAAAGTTTAAATATGTTTAATATATATGCCAAGGTGTATTGAAGAATGAGTGGGTATATAAGTGTCTGGATGAATGATTTAGTAGGTGCATGACTGATTGTATAAGTGAGTGATTAAATGTGTCTTACTAAATGCATGGGTTAGTGACTGATACAGACATTCACACAGTTTAGTTTGTCAGTTGGTGTGTAAGCGGTTGTATGGGTTGGTGAGTAGCTAAATGAGGATCTATATGGGTTATAGATTGGTTGTCTGAGTATCTATGGGTGCCTGAGTGTCTGGGTGGGTAGATGGGGGGTGTGACTTTGTGCATAAATGTGTGAGTGGATGATTCACTCGGTGTATGGGTTCAAGAGTGCATCTGTGATTTTTGGGTGATAAGGAATTTTTTAGGGTTTAGGCTGGGTATGGGTTTTTCGGTGGGAATGAATCATTTAGGTGTAGTATTTGTATGGGTTTTTGGGTGGCAAGGGATTTTTCAGGGTGGGTATGGGTTTTGGGGGGCAAGTGAATTTTTAGGGTTTAGGGTGGGTGTAGGTGTTTGAGTGGTAAGGGATTTTTCAGCATTTAGGATGGGTGTGGGTTTTTAAGTGGCTAAGGAATTTTTAAGGTTTAGAGTGGGTGTGGATTTTAGGGGGACAAGGGAAATTTATGGTTTTGGGTGGGTATGAGTTTTTGGATGATAAGGGAATTTTTAGGGATTAGAGTGGATGTGTGTTTTTGGGTGGTAAGGTACTTTTTCAGGTTCAGGTTGGGTATAGTTTTTGGGTGGCCAGTGAATTTTTATGGGGTTAGGGTGGGTATGGGTGTCTGATTGGCAAGGGATTTTTAGGGTTTAGGATGGGTATGGTTTTTGGGTGGCAAGGGAATTTTTAAGGTTTAGGGTGGGTGTGGGTTTTTGGGTGATAAGGGAATTTTTAGGGTTGAGGGTGGGTATGGATTTTTGTGTGGTAAGGAATTTTTTAGGGTTTAGGCTAGGTATGGGTTTTTGGGTGGTAATGAATCGTTTAGGTGTAGTGTTTGTATGGGTTTTTGGGTGGCAAGAGATTTTCAGGGTGGGTATGGGTTTTTGGGTGGTAAGGGATTTTTGGGGTTTAGGGTGGGTGTAGGTTTTGAGTGGTAAGAGATTTTTAGGGTTTAGGTTGGGTATGGGTTTTATGGGTGGCAAAGGAATTTTTAGTGTTTAGGGTGGGTGTGAGATTTTTGGTGGCAAGGGATATTGTAGATTTTACAGTGTGTATGGGTTTTTGGGTCGTAAGAGTTTTTAAGGTTTAGGGTGGGTGTGGATATTTGGGTGGAAAAGGATTTTTTAGGATTTAGAGTGGGCATGGGTTTTAGGTGGCAAGGGAACATTCAGGGCTTAGGGCTGGTATGGGTTTTTAGGTGGTAATGAATCATTTAAGGTTTAGTGTTTGTATGGGTATTTGGGTCACAATGGATTTTTTATGGTGGGTATGGGTTTTTGGGTGGCAAGTGAATTTTTGGGGTTTAGGTGGGTGTAGGTTTTTAGGGGACCTGAGCATGTCTATGATCACACATATTCTCTTTGGTAACCGTGGTAATATTATAGTCACACACTATCTCTGTGGGGACCTGGGCATGTCTATAATCAGACACTATCTCTGTGGGGACCTGGGCATGTCTATAATCAGACACTATCTCTGTGGGGACCTGGGCATGTCTATAATCACACACATTCTCTTTGGCGACCTTGGTAATACTATAGTCACACACCATCTCTGTGGGGACTTGAGCATTCCTGTAATTACACCCAAGCTCTGTTTTGGCTTGAGCATCATCAGCTTCGCATTCTCTGTATGGGGCTTTGTGAATACTGAAAAGTAGTAAAGTTATACTTTTGGTCTAAGTTTACCTTTGTGAATCGGACCCTATTTTAATGAGGACTTAAACACAATCATCTTCATGCACTATCTCTGTGGGACTTAAACATCGCTATAATAACAGACTATCTTTGTGGGGGCTTGAAAAAACCTATAATAAAACACTATCTTTGTGGGGACTTGAACATTACTATAAAAACTTATTATCTCTGTGGGGACTCGAGCATTCCTGTAATTAAACGCAAGCTCTGTTTCGACTTGAAGCACCAGGGGGTGCCATGAGGCACAGGGACAAGACTGATTTGCATATAGCTAGGTCTGAACTGGGGTGGCGAAGTGAGCTAAAGAACGATGATGGATTCAACCCAGATCTGTGACTGGGGGTGAGTGATTGAAAAGTTTCAGCACTCCGTCCATCATCTCCTTGTGTTTGCTTTGTTCGCCCTAAATTGGCAGGGTATGCCCAGACGTGGGTCCCTTGCTCACTTTGCCACTGGATTCAAGCTAGCCTGGCTGATGAGGGGTGTTATCCTGAAACCGGTCCCAGGATGCTTGTTTCAGGTCCAGGGAAGACCTGGCTTGGCAGTTCAGGTTGGACTGTTCCTATGAGGCACAGGGTCAAGACTGATTTGCATATAGCTGGGTCTGAACTGGGGTGGCGAAGTGAGCTAAAGAACGATGATGGATTCAACCCAGATCTGTGATTGGGGGTAAGTGACTGAAAAGTTTCAGCACTCTGTCCATCATCTCCTTGTGTTTGCTTCGACTTGAACATCATCAGCTTCACATTCTCTGTATGGGGCTTTGTGAATATTGAAAAGTAGTAAAGTTAGACTTTTTGTCTAAGTTTACCTTTGTGAATTGGGCCCTATTTTAATGAGGACTTAAACACAATCACTTTCATGCACTATCTCTGTGGGGACTTAAACATCGCTATAATAACACACTATCTTTGTGGGGACTTGAACAACACTGTAATAACACACTATATTTGTGGGGACTTGAACATCACTATAATAACACACCATCTCTGTGGGGACTTGAAAATCTCTATGATAACACACTAACAGTGCAGCAAGAAGCCTTGCAACGCTGCCCTGTGCCAAAACTTTGTAAATGAGGCCTCGATTATCAGCTTATCAAGATCTTACATTGGGATAAAAGCCCACCCATTGCTTGCCATTTATTGGCTTTATTTTCATTCTCATTTGCCTACTTCTGTTTAGATTGCTTGTCTTATCTTATGTTTGTCCCTCCTGTGGAGCATAACCTCTTTAGTTGTGTCCTTCCACTCCTCACTTTAAGGGAACTCATTTCGTGTTTTCCTTAAGAAGTCTACAAGAGTGCATGCGTTTTCCAGCTGTCTTGTTTGTGTGTGTCTCTACTTCTCCCTTTTCTTGTTGTTCTTTCTCTCCTGTCTGCTTTTCTCACTCCTTACTGCTATCTTTTCTTTTGTTTTGTTTAAGCACTCCACAAGTGCATGTGTTTTCTAGCTGTCTCCCTTGTGTGCTTCTCTCCCCCGCCCCATGCTGCCATCTCTCGTCCACATGCTTCCATCCCTCCACTCCACACACTCTGTTGTTCTCTATCACCTGTGTACTTCTGTGATGTTCTCTGCCTCTTGTGCTTCCCCCCGCTATCATGCACTGCTTTTCCCCTTCCCCCGCTCCTGCATTACCAGGCACCTCCACCACCAAAACCTGCAGTCCTTTTTTAATTGCCACTTTTGTACTAAAAAATCATATTTTTTTGTATTTACTGAGCCAAATGACGTCTTTCATCTTGGATCTGCTCATAAAAAAAATGTCAGCTGAGTCCTTCCACTGGTGAGCACATGCTTTCTGATGCATGTATGCATCAGTGAAAAGATGCTACCACTATTGTGTCTTTCTTTATTTTTGAAAAAGGCCGGGATACGTTTCTGCTCCGTTTGTCATGCAAGCCTGTGAACAAGGGCCAGGAGGCCTGAAACGCGTCAGGCATTAATAATCTGAAAACTAATGCTCAGTTTTGCTCCTGCAATTTAGTAAACTTGGTCGAGTTATCTGCTGTGGAGTGCGCCTTCATTTTTGGACAAACTTGGAGAAGATTTAACAGCTGTCCCGCCGTGAAGGTCGCACCACCACGAGAACGTGCAGTGGAGCCGCAGGAGCACAGAACTTTTCACAGCCCCGACGCGGAAACAGCAGATCGAAATTAAACTGGGCATTGTCTTCAGAGGCCCACTGGAAGGCTCAGCACAATGATTGTGACTTGATGAAAGCGGAGCACACCCACTGGAGGGTAATATTTTGTATTAAGGCACTACAAATCCCATAATGCATGGAGATAATTTAACTCACCTGCAAGGCCCCACTGGAGGGAAGAAAAAGGCCGGAATACGTTTGTGCTCCATTTGTCATGCAAGCCTGTGAACAAGGGCCAGGAGGCCCGAAACGCGTCAGGCATTAATAATCTGAAAACGAACGCTCAGTTTTGCTCCTGCAATTTAATAAACTTGGTCGAGTTATCTGCTGTGGAGTGCGCCTTCTTTTTTGGACAAATTTGGAGAATATATATATATATATATATATATATATATATATATATAATATATATATATGTATATATATGTAGATATATATATATATATGTGTGTGTATATACACATATTTATATATATATATACATACATTTATGTGTGTATATATATACATTTATGTGTGTGTATATATATATATATATTTGTAAATTTATATATACATTTAAAATTATAAAATACATTTAAATTAATAGTTTATTAATTGTTTTAAAGTAAATATATATATACATTAATTATTATGTATGTGTGTTTAACTTTTAATTAAGTTTATTTGTTATATTTGTTAAAATGTATATTAAATGTACTTTATTTTTTACATTCATTTTATTATTTAATATATTTATTATTTTATTGTATACATATAAAAATCGATATTTTGTACAACTATACTTTTTGCATTGATTTTCTTTTCAATTTTTGTACTTACCTGTTTAAATATAGGGAGTCGATATTTTTGCATTCTATATTTTTACCTCGATATTTTTTACTTCTATATTTTTTACATCGATATTCTATCAGTGAACCGCATTTGAACAAGTCTGGGGGTGCCACAGGATCCTCCCTTCACCATTTCCACTTCAATATCTACATGACACACTTCACCAAATTGACCAGGTCATTTCAGTTTGATTTTTACAACTTGGCAGATGGCACCCAGACTTCTCGATAGATGACAACTTATCCAGTACAAATATAAGATTACATAACTATATGCCCGCCATCTTCATCTGGATGACATAGTAGAAGTTGAAACTCAGCTTCGATGGAAGACACGTTCAGATAATAGAGAGTAGCATTCCTATCTAGTCAGCTATTTGGTGGCAACTCTTTATTCCCATCTGAGTTTCAACCACTTGTTGAAAAGTCTTAACAAAATCTTTCTGATTCTCCCATCCCATCATCATAAAGACGTAATTCAAACAGATCTAGCTGCTCTTTTGTACTGTGGCAATGCCATCTACTTTGGCAAGCTGAAATGCCTTACTTCTCACTTGCCAAGCACATATCCATTTTGACATATCCATTTCATTGGTGACATGGTCACCACGCACACATTCATTTTAAGATTATTTGTATCTGTTTCAAAGTTCTGTTTCAGAGCAGCTGTTCTTTTTGGCTTCCCACATTACTCTGTACGCTGTCAAAAATATTGCATTCTGCTTCCAAATCTTTTTGTACATTCCTAAATTTTATCGCACTCACATCAAGAAGAGATTTTTTATAGCTCACTACTAAACTTTGGAATGACTTTCTCATATCTCTAAGAGCTTAACCTAAAGCTAACACAACCTAGTTTTCGCAACTTCTATGGCAATACTGTTGCATCCTAAGAGTCCTCTACTACTGCCAGAACAGCCTTGCTTAGTAGCAACTCAACTGTCTAATAAATCAACCTAACTTCAATAGTAGAATCTTCTTATTTATCAATGTGTGAACCACCTGCTTTGTCCAAAAGTAGACATAGTTTTATACTTATTGCAAAAACCAAGAACTTCACTTATTGAAATACCTCTATTGCAACATTAAAAAGTAACCAAAACTCTAGGGACAGTTTTATTACAACCACCATAGTGAGCATCACTCAATCTTATATTAAAGTTCAAATATCATTTTAGAACAGAGATATTCTCCAGAGCACACAAAGCATACATCCTCTGTAGAACCAAGGTTGAAAACAACATCAACTGGATTCAAAGATTATTTGCAATACCTTAGACAGAAAGCGTAACCAAACAACGTGTTGCATTAGAAATGCATCCTGGACTATGAGAAACATTAAAAAACATATTCATGAATCACAGACAGATATCACCCTGTTTGGAGATCTTCAGTGTGACACACTTGATATTAATTGACAACAATGAAGTTCACATAATGGGTAACACTAAATAACTTTGGTATTACAGTAAGAAAACACATGTAACCCCTTTAAAAACAAACATGCCTTTTGAGTTTGAGTTTGGGCTCAGGTGAGCTGGAGTTTCATTTTAGCAAACCAGTCTCATGGTACTTGGACCTCTGACAAGGGACGATGTAATGTATGCACAAGGCTGGTGGTGGTTCCTTCTATGCCTATGATTTCCATCTAAACTTGATGTGATTACTGCTTGAGGATGATGTTTGTGTGATGTGTGAGACACTGGTAGCATGCTCTGGACACCGTGTCAAACCTCGTGCAGACCAGCACCATCACCGAAATTTAATAGGCATAAGGATTCTTCATTTAACGGAGCAGTAATGTATAGTTCAAAATTCAACCTGAGCAAATGATCAAGTTTTGTGCCTTTAAATCAAGAAGTTTCGATTCACAAACATAGGCTGTGAAACATCGTAAATCTTCTCCTGTAGTTTCATGTCTACATTTGGAATAGATTGCAGACATTTTGTTTCTGTTTATAGAGGAAACACCTTTCCAGTTGGAGTAATCCCTAACTCAAAACCCCCATCAAATGTTTGGCTCATGCCAATCCATTGCCACTTTTATAAAGATACTCCTCTATTTCACAAAAGTGATAATGAATGTATTTGCCGAGTAGTAAAGTACCTTCAAAATGACCATACATGAGCAAATACTAGGCCCAGGCAAGATATACATTATAGGAGCATATTCTCACATAATTTGTATAAATATATATTACTCAGATTACACTACTGCATGCTCTTTGTGGCTACATTTTACTGTGAGAAGTCAGTAACAATTCAAATGGCCAGAAAACAAGTGGCTGTTGCTCGCAGCATCTGTATTTTTTGCAAACTATTTTTTATGTGAAATACGTCCTTGTGTCCAAAATAGAAGCAAGGATGTATGTAGTGTATTTTCCTAAAATGTCTTGTAATTATGCAAAAGCAAATTTCGCAAACCCCTACGGAAAATGTACACCATTAAGGTTGTTCACTTTATTCAACGTTATCTTTGTGGGGATCTTGGTAATCACACACAATCTCTGCGGGGACTTGAATGTAACTATCACCTCAAACTATCTTTCTGAGGACCTGGGCATCTCTATAATCACACACTATCTCAATGGGGACTTGAACATGACTATCATCACAGATATCTTTGTGGGGATTTGAACATGGCTATAATCATACCCAATATCTGTGGAGATAATGCATCACTATAATCACACACTATCCCTGCAGGGACTTGAACATAACTATTATCACAAACTATTGTTGTGGAGACCTGAACATCAAAATAACCACACACAATCTCTATAAGAACTTGAGCACAACTATCATCACACACTATCTTTGTGGGGACCTGGACATCACTATAAACACACACTGTTTCTGTGGGAACTTAAACATAACTATCATTACACACTATCAGTGTGGGGACCTGATCATCACAATAATCACACACAATCTCTGTGGAGACCTGAACATAACTATGACCAAACACTATATTAGTGAGAACCTGGGCATAACTAATAACACACTATCTTTGCGGGACTTGAACATAACTATCATCTCACACTATCTTTGTCGGGACCTGGGCATCACAATTATCACACATATTTTCTGTGGGACTTGATCATCGCGAACTATCTTTTTGGGAACCTGGGCATAACTATAATCACAGACTATCTTTGTGTGGCCCTGAACATAACTATCATCACACACTATATTTGACAGAACATGGGCATCACAATTATCACACACAATTTCTGTGGGGGTTGATCATGGCTATCATCGCACACTATCTCTGCAGGATCCTCATCATAACTCCCATTATACACAATCTCTATATTGGTCTTGAACATGGGTATTACAAATATAATACATGGGAGCCTGCAAAACCTATATATAAGCTCATCTTTAATTTCCTTATTACAAGTAACCTGTAACTTATTACAGTCAGTCAGCACAATGCCTACTGTCAGCAGCTGAAACGAAAAGCAGATCAAATTGCATAAGTAATGCTACACTATAAAAACAAAATAAACCCTGGTGCTTTCTTCGTCTGTTCTGTTCTGTTCTTCAAGATGAACATTGATAAGCAAAAAGGAGATATTTACTGCTATATGTCTATTATAGGAAAGATAGAATGGTTCTACAAATTCTGAGGTACAGCATTTTGCTTTAAATCTGTTTTATATTAAGCTGAATCTTTCTTCTGACGACAGGCCGATAACTTGTCAAAATCAATCGTTCTGGGCGGAATAAGAGAATGCATATACGTGATCTTGCGGCCCGGCAAGGCAAGTATCTATGCTTTAGGCTTCTCACCAGGCTTCCTCTCCTGGTCCCATACTTTAATCTGATCCCAGGTACCACCCAATTCTACAACGTGATCCTGTGTGTGTACCTGTCTCCAAATATCAACAGGGACCAACAAACCAAAGAACATTTCAATATGCGCAAGCGTTATTACTGTTGAAGAAGCGGCCTCAGTCAATTCTTTATAATATGCAGTAGGATTTTTCCTAGGGTCAGGTAACTGAATTTTAAGGGACAAGACCTCACTCCTTTTCCATGGGGTATAAACACACTGTTCCTGGAAACGGGCCGCTACCCCATGTCTAGTAACAACATCATGCTGATCCCGTAGCTCAGGTATTTCAGGGTGATATATGGGGTGAACCTCCCTCATGGGAAACTGAGATACTGTCTTCGGGCTCTTCTCAAGCAGCCTACCCCGATAAGCAACCAACATCACAACATTACCAAAAACTTGACCAGGTGCCATATCAGCAACATATACATGATCCTTAATATCATAAATAATCTGCGGTGCTGCATCATTGAAACACTGCTCCCAAAGCCCAATCAAAGTAGCCGACATGTGCATAAGGGCATGCTGTTGTACAAAAGGCTCATAATATTTCATCACACTCCACACATCCTCCACACCATAAATGGGGTTGCGGGCCCACTGCGCTGCCTGATTAGCCACTACCTGTTTCTCTGCCTCTCCCATATCAGATCGCACTAACGTTCTTCCCATGCGTTTCTTAAATTTCATCCAGTCTCAATCCTCAGGGCCACGTACTGGTGTCTCAATACTCTGTAATGTCGGGGAATGGAGGAACACCGTGAGAGTGATAACAGGGGTAGTGGGCATCAACGTTGCTGCTGGCTGGGTCGTGGGTATAAGGGCTGGCGAAAGGGATGCCGAAGCAATAGGTGTTGCAGGAATGCTAACAGTCGTAGTTGCCACAGACGGCGAAGACAAGGAAAAGACAGGAAGTGCTGTGGCCAAGGCAGTCTGATCAACAGTAACAGAAGCAGAAACAGCAGAGTCAGATGAACTGGGTAGCTGGGCCTGTGGGGGAAGGGTGGGATATACCCTCTGCGGGGCATACAGCGGTGGGCGTTGAGCATCTAGCAATTCTTCCACAAAAGCGTCATTTTATTCTCGGGCTACATAAGATTTATCAACATTCAGTCGAAACCTCCTATCTTCACGTTCAATTCCTATCTCCTGCTTCTCTCTAAAATGCGCTACAGCTTTCTGAGTCAGTGTTTGCATCCTCCCCTTCTGGGCCTCTTTCTCTGGTTTCATTCACCTCTGTTTAGCCTCCTTTTGCCACGTTCTGGGTGAATAAAACATATACTGCCTGCTTCTCCTTGCAAACAACTTCTCCTGTAAAAAAAAAAATGTATGTTCATCAAAAGTGCCCGTCAATGGCCACTGCAACTCGGCATTGTCCCTCGTATATTTGTGCCATAACGTACTAAACATAATAGGGCCAAGGCCATGTTTTACATACATATCAAAATTCGGAGTGCCTCCCGGAGGTGCTGGCTGACTTTCTTCCAGTCGAGCATCAGCAGAACAACAACGACAACAAGAAACCAAAAAAGTGACTGACCACCGGCATTTTCAAAAGTAAGCCAAATTCGTTATGTTGCCAGGCAAAGTGTTTACAAACACTTTGTATCCAAATCGGTCCTCAGACCGTCCCAAATGCAAACCAAAATTGGTCCTCAGACCGTACCAAACACAAACCAAAATGGTACCATATCCACAAAGTACCAAAACAAACTCACCTGGTGCACACAGGTCAAACGAATTTATCTTCCACTGCCGGCTCTTCGGACCAAATGGTCAGATCCATGGGTTTCGCTGTGCAGGACCCCAGTCGGGATGACCGCTGGGGAGGCACCGACCGGTCAGACAGACGGGGCAGCTGCGAGTTCAGGACTGTCTTGTGCAGGGATCCCTGGTCCGCCTGTCCAACCCGACGATGGCCCCGTCCTCCACACATTTCTGCGGGCAAGGGTGGGTCACCCGATGGAGTCCCTGTTCGGGGGCCAACTGAAGGAAGTGACCAGATTAGGGCCACCCGGGTCACTCGCGACCACCCCTCAGCCTTCCATACAAATGAAGATTCGGTCAGACAGTAGAGAATACAAACCAAGTATATTTTATTCAGGTACACTCAAGCGGGGTCCAGTCTGACCAGCCTCCTGGGATTGCTGCAGAGGGACTGACTTCACCAAACAGAGATACATTATGGGGGTCATTATCATAGCGGGCGGATCGCCACCGCCCGTATGGCGGTGGCGATCTGCCCGCCAATTCCCACCGCCCGCCTACCATTTCCCCCCACCACATTATGATGGCGGGGGGACCCCGGAGGACGGAAAGACCGTCCGCCGGTTTTCCGCCGGTCGGACAGGCGACCGGGCGGAAAAGGGCTCCAATATGGTGGTGGTGTCTGCAAGACACCGCCATCCATATTAGGATGTCTGCGGAGAAGTGCCTTTCCATGGCGGCAACGCCGCCACGGAAAGGCATGCGGTCTCTGCCTTAGGGGGCCCGTTGCAGGCCCCCAGGGTGTTCGGGGGTGGGGGGTGCACTCAGGGGGTACCTATGGTACCCCCCTACATTTGAATGCACAAGGTGGCAGGCACCGCGCGGTGCCTGTCACGTTGTGCATTCAAATGCACAACATACATTTTTCACATTGCGGCGGGTGCGGCTTGCAGCACCGCCCGCCACAATGAAAAGAATACGGGATGCGCCTGCCAGTGTGGCGGGCGCATCCTAATGTGAATGGCGGGACCGCCGCACCTATGGCGGGTGGTCCCTTTTGCCGTTGCGGTGGCGGTTGGACTTTGTCCGCCCGCCATCGTAATGGACCCCTAAGTACGTTTCTGAACCAAGAATGTCCCGCCCCTAATGGAAATCTACTAACAGGTGCAGCTTAAACAAAGAAGTACATTAAGACAAGTCTCGACTCTGGGACCGGGCACACATTATCTTAGTGCCAAGGTCGTTCTGTTCGTGTCTATCGCTAGGCTAGTGATACGGTGACCGTATTGAATACAGTTGTTTCATATAAACTCTGCATCTCTTTTCAAACTTTATTCTCGACCTCAGTTTTACCTATCTGGTAACTCACCTTTACCCTATCCTAGTTCATATTTCATTTTTCTCATAATGACATACATGGTATTTACTAATACCAACTGTGGGTGAATATATTGTGCACTCAAACTTGTATCCATGATCTCTTCTCTTCCTTTTGGTTACTGCTTTATAATTTCCATAATGCTTTTTATCATTTTAAGGTGTTTTATCCTTTGCACTATCGTTTTTGTGGGACTTTATACATTTCTCCACATTTTTCTACAATTTGATTCATCTTTTTCTTTTCAAGATATATACCTTTGAAACGTGTTGATGCCCCTGTGGCATTTATAACGGTTAGAGCATTACTTTGGAGTTCAGACATTGTTGTTAACACTGATTGTCATGCTTTGAAATTACTTGCATGACCACCAGCACATTTACCCATTTAAAGATGGCGGCCATTACGGCAGCCGATGCACATAGCCTCTTTCTATTTCTACTATCTACTCCATCGTAACACTTTACCGGCGTTCCTGAATGGAGAAAGATGTGCGTTTTCGGTGAATCGAATGAGGTATTGTTATTTATGTGTCGTCTGTACTCTGGGAATGAAGTTTCTGTCACGCGATGTATGCGTTTCGTTTTTTACCACTTTCATCGCTATGGTGGCGGTTTAACCGCATCGATTGCCTGAACTCTGGGAATGAAGTTTCCGTCACTTGATGCATGCGTTCCGTTTCTTACCACTCCTTTCTACATGGTGACGGTTCAGCCGCATGATTGCAAATATATTTAAGGTTCCCATTCGCATTGCACAGCGTGCATGTTAAGTTCACATAAGACTTTTAATTGCTCACTTTAGCGTTTTCCCACATTCTTTCACATCATAAACACAGGGGCATGTTGTTTTACACCTCACCACTCGTTTTGAAACCTCCGTTTTTGAGAGTTTGCACGTTTATCACCCACCCAACACCTGAGTTGTTTGGATGTTCATTGAGACCACATGTGGACAATACTATCACCATGACACTTAAGATTGAACACCGGGGCAAGTGGACAGCCCACACACTGAACAGTCATTTCATTTTCGCCTTGTTTAATTGCTTTTTAGGAACATACACCCTGACGAAGGGCATCGATATGCCCGAAATGCATTAGGGATGATTAGCACCTTGTTTGACGCTTCATCATTGATGCACACAATGTTTTCACATGAATGATGTGGACAATTCATGAAATTGAGAAACAAATATATTGAAAAATAAAAAGTTCAATTGAAATACTATGGTTGATTTTGAATCAGATTAGATTTTTCCAATTGGAAATTGGCAGGGCACCTGAGGGACGCTTCCCAGTGGGGCATCGCAACAATTTGACACTTCATTTTAGTACACCATATAGAGAGCCAGGTTCCTACATTGGTGGATCAGTGGTGGGATGCAAGACTTTGCATTTGCTGATAGCACTCAATAAGTGACCACATGAGTAAATCAAAAAATGCTCTTTAGTTTGGTTGTTTAGTTTTCAGTGGTCTAATTTTCTAAATTTCTAAAATTAACTGATAGGGCCTTGGCAAAAAGTCTCTGAAACTGAAACTAAGTGGCAAAATGTAAAAGTCTGTTACTGTAGTTAGGCAAATCATTTGTATTTAGAATTGTTTTCTCAATCCAAAAAGGTACCAACTTCAGTACAAAAAATGGGTGATACCGACAACCAGGCTCAGGAGCGCAACCTAGCCCCTTACATGGACCTGTCCTTCGCCAGTCTCATGGACTTCTGTAAAAGTTATGGTATCAAAACTAGCAAACATGCTAAGAATGAAAAACTTAGAAGAATGTTAGCACAGTTTGAGAGAGATGACCCAGAGTTAGCACCTGAATCTGAATGTGAAGATCAGCACAATAATGAAGATAATTCTGAGGAGGTGGTAGAGTCCACCCACTCAGAAATAGAGGAAGGGCCCTCAGAGGATGACCTCCTTCTAGAAAGGTTGGCCAGGAGATTGAACTTAGAAGCTCAACTTCTGGACATAGAAATAAAAAAAAAAGAGATTGGCCTAGAACCTATCTCTGGTGAAAGTAATTTTATAACTAGGGAGAGAGAAGATTTGTATGACTGTAAATTCCCCAGAGGAATTGTCACTAAATATGCAGATGATGATGACATCACTAAATGTATCACTGCTTTTGAGAGAGCCTGCATAGCCAGGAAATTAGCCAAAAATATTTGAGACTCTCTCTCTTTTGGGAACTATTCTGAGGAAAATGCACAGAGAGACTCCTGATATTGGACGAAAAAGATACAGAGTCTCATAACCTCATGAAGGGTACCCTGATTGAGGGCTTTCGACTCACCACTGAAGAATACAGGGTTACATTTGGGGAGACTTGAAAAACCCAAAGTCACTCCTGGGTTGAATTTTCGGACTATTCAGTGAAAACACAAGGTGGTTGGTTAACAGGTAACAATGTTCATGGCTATGAAGGTTTATGCAATTTAATTATAAACTGGGCATCTTTTAAGTAATTGTTATTGTGAGCATTGACAACAGTATCTGGCAGACCTAGGTCCACTTTCTCCTCAAGAGTTGGGGAAGAAGGCAGACCACTGGGTCAAGACAAGGGTAACCAAGACAACCACTGATGGGGGTGACCAAAAGAAAGAGGGCAAAATGACCCGCCCAAGGAAAAGTTGTTGACCAAAAAGATAAAAACAAAAATAGGTCTTTTAAAGGCCCCCACAAACCTGATCAGGAGGTAGGGCCCAGAAACTCTTGAAACCCCAGAGGTGGGTACCAGGGTATAAACTGGGATCCCAAAAAGGCTTGGTATCATGAATGTCATGCAAAGGGACACTGAACTGGAGACCCTAGCTGTAAAAATAAAAAGAATGACTCTAGCACACCTGCAGTAAATGCATTGGCAAGTCTTCAGATCGGATCACAGGTGGGCCCTGACTATGTCAGAGAGCCTGCTGAGGCAACACTAGTCACATAGGGTAGAGTGGATATAGCAATCCTGGCTGTCTGGCCCAGTAACCTGGAAAAAGACAGACAACAGCGACATATAAAGGGGGTTCAAGTTGAAGCTCTGCGAGATACTGGTGCCAGTGTCACTATTGTGACTGAGAAACTGGTGTACTCAGACCAGTACTTGCTTGGAGAGACTTATACAGTCCTTAATTATGACAATCAGGCTAAGGTGCACCATTTATATTTGTGTCCTTAGAATATGGAGAGGTTACTGGCACAAAAGGTTGGGGCATCTTGTGCAAATCCTGTTAAGTTTCTGCTTGGCAATGATTTGGGGACCTCAGCATAAAGAAAAAGGCAGAAAGGAAAACCCATGTAGCGAAATTGGGAATACCTGAATGGGTGTGTGTAAAAACAAAAGCACAGATCGGAACCCAGGGTGAAACAGAAGTGTTGGAGCCTGAAATTATGGCCCAACTTTCCAAGAGAAAAGGCAAGAAGTCTTGGAAACCAACTTCTGATCAGACAGACCCCAGATCAATTCCCCTCCCCTCAGGGAGAAGACTTGTCAGCCCCAGAGGGAACTGAGCCCCAGGAGCTTGGGCCTTACACTGCAGAGCTTTTGGGCCCAGGAGGACCCTCTCGGTAAGATGTGCACTAGGGGCAGAGAACCTGTCCCACTCTTGAGAGCCCGAAGCAGAAGTTGCTGATCAGGAAAAGGGAAGTGTCAGTGATTTCCACAGGACCTATTGGGAGGAGGGACTCCTATGCACTGAGGCCAGAGATCCCACAACTAGTGTCACTAGGAGAGTGATAGTGACTCAGATGTTTAGGGAGTTGCTCCTAACATCGGCCCATGACATTATCCCAGCTTGGCATCTTGGCCAGACCAAAACTTGGAGCAGGTTAGTTAACCACTTCTACTGGCCAGGAATGTCTCACAATATAAAGGAGACAAGATGCCAACTGCTCCCTCAGACACTGACAGGGATAGTGATGAAGGGGCATGGAAGCCCTGAGGAGGCCACTGTGCATGAAACTTTGTGCTGAATTGAATACACACATTGAGTGCTCTAGGAGATCCCTGTCAGAACACTTGAGCACTACTCTGCCACCAAAGCTGAAAATATTGAGTGCATTGCTTCCGTCACCCATGCCAGTTTAGAGCCATTTGTGACCATCTGCCCCTGGGCTGCCAGTGGAGGTGGGCAAGGCAGAGAATTCATGGGAAGAGATGAGCCAAGGGTCTGGCTTAGCTCTAAGAGACAAAATGCATGTTGAGCTTTATTCTTCCACCTGTCCCTCTTACTTTGATTTTTTCCCTTCTCTGAACTCTGTTTCAGCCCCCGTGCACCAAGGCCTTCCTTTGTGTCTCCCTTTACCTCGCACTATCACCTCATTCTCCAAGTCCCCCTGTCTGCAGCAGATGAGGGACTGGCCAGTGTCTCTTTTTGTATTTTTATCCAGGAAATGCAAAAACCCTGTGCCACTGTACAGCCCCTCCTCTAGTGCAACCAGTAGGACTGACGGAATTATGTCACAGTGCACAGAGGGATGCAGGGGAGGAAGAAGAATGTACAGCTTCTCGGCTTAGCTTCTCTTTTGCAGAAGATGCTCAGAGGACCTCGGGCTGAGCCAGAGCTAGACATCTGGCTCCCGCTTTGGAAATGTGTTTCTGAAAAACTAAACACTTTTCAGTGAGGGACCGAAACTACATTGCACCAACTCGTCTAAATACTCTACCTTCAGAACAACCGCTTCACAGGTGCTTGTTCTTAAAGTATTTGAGCCGCCCACCAAGCAGTGAGTATATCTAAATATGGCATGTGGTCCTATGTCAGGGAGGCCATGCCAGAGCCTCTACTGATATGGTTGGCTCCAAAAGCTCATAATTAAAAGTGGATCAGTGATTCCGATGCAGTAATTTTGCACCACAAATCATAACACTGCAGGTATAATTTAAAGATATTAAATTACAGTTGGAAATATGAGTTCTTCCCTACAGAATGCTGAGTCACAGGGGACTTCGCTGCTGTAGCACTGATTTTTATAGGTAAGTCCTGAATTGTGGATGATCTCCCAGTGACATACCCAGTCAGGTTTGACCTAGTGAATCGGTCTTTGAAATATCCAGACGGTTTCGTATAGGATGTAATATCACCTTACTCAGAATTCTTGATTTGGCCAGGAACTTCTCTTTCCCGAAAATTCATATTGAAGGGTTAAGTCTCCTGTTGTAATGTGAACTTACACTATGGGTTTTTAAATACAATAAACATTGTGTGTTCTATGGCAGCAAAACCCGTGTTCCGTAGACACTGACCGGGAGGAAAGGTAATAGTTAAAACCGTCTTTAACAGTGACGACATGCATTAATTTTGAGGAAGGCATATCTTAGCACAACAGTTTATACCAGGAGTTGAAAAATGCAAACAATCCACAGAAAACATATTATGGTGTTTGCTATGGCATTGCTTGAAACTTCTGTTTTGCAGGAGATTTGCACTCAGTACTAAAACTATCGTCAGGAAATGTTGGATACAGCACAAAAGGCACTAAGATTCCCAATCTTTTGAAAAAGGGAAAATGAAAGTAATAGTAAAACATTAAATGATAACAAATAAGAATGTACAGAATTTGCGTCTATAAAACAAACGTGGGCCTCAGGGAGTGGGAAAATATTAATATTGGAAAATAAATAGTGTCAAATAAAGGCTAGATCAGAAACCGGGGGCAAGCAATAGGTAAATAATGCACACGTCACTGTACCCCCAAGCCATCATGTGACTGAATGGAAAGCAAATTAAGTTTAGACGAAAAATGTATGAAATGTTGATGCACGTGCATGCTAGGAGCGTTTAGCATATTCCTGACAAAAAAAGTATAATGATAATGATCATTTCAGGCTTACCTGAAAGCTACAAAATGAAATCTATTGTTATGGCGCATTTTTAGAATTTTAAACTTGTGCTTCCTTCAGAAATTATGCGTGATGATTAGGGGCCTGTGCAATTCGCAATATTTACTTTTAAAGCATGTAAGCCTTTTTTGGTTCGTTTTTTGCTCCATAGCGTGTAGACAAAGCCCTTTCCACAGTCCACTATTGGAGATGTTAATATTATCTGCCTTGAGAGGAAGCTGAAGGCAGGACTTGGGATGGGCAGCTAACTACGTGCAAGTACACACCTGCGCATAACAAAAGGGCCATTAGCATTTCAAGAGGCCAGTGCGCCGGAATCTCATGAAGTCAGTTTAGGCTGCAGACTGGGGGATGGGCCCTGTTGCAAGGAAAACACCTTTGAGAAACAAGGAGCATCAGGTCCCTCTGATCTGAGACCCTGGCTGCAGCAAGGATGGGGTTAAGGCGTCCAAATAGAGGCACACTGATCGTAGCCTCCACCTCAGAGCGAGTTTACATTAAAAGCAATAAGACAACATGTGCAATTTGAAAGTGTGTATAGTAAATGTAAAGGTATCCATGTTTTCTAGTTCCAGTTGTAAATTCACAAAGAATTCCTTCTATGGTTACAGTTGTCTCGGGCGTTTTTACTCAGTAAAAGGGACACATATTTTTCAGATCCCTTCAAAAGCTGAACACATATTTTGTAGCGTTTTCATAAGATTCTCACATTGGCGTTAATTGGAGGGCTGGTATGTGGAATATGCGATGAGGTAGAAATGATGAAATCTAGTGTGACATTGGAGGGAATGGGATAACTTGCACCCAACATTTTTACATAGAGAAACATAGTTGAGATTTAAGAGGGTGAAGTGTCTGCTGTCCCCATGGATGCAAGGTCACAAGGCAGTAATAAAAAAGACTCCTGCACAGCAGACAATATTGAGAACGGACAAACCTATTCAAATAATTTCACAGCTGGAGCCTTTCAATTTGCAAAGCAGGCTGCAAAAACGCAACATTTGGAATTTAGCCAAGCTAATAAGAAATGGCCTGTGGCAGGGAGAGATGGGGTGAAAGAGAAAGAAAGAGACACGGAGAGAGGGAAACAGAAAGAGAAATAAGACATAGAGAGATACATACAAAGTCAGAGAAAAAGAGAGGGGATGCTGAGAGAGACAGCAAGTGGCAGAGAGAAAAGTCAGGGGGAGTGAGAGAGAGAGACAGAAAAGAATAAAAAGAAAGGGAGGGACATACAAAGACAAAAGGAGAGAGACACAGGAGAGAGAGACATGTACAGAGACAGAGAGAAAGACATGCGCAGACATGGAACGCCAGAGACAGAGAATGCCGGGAAGAGACGCAGAAAGACAATACCAGCACTTCTCAGGATGGCTGATATATTTGTGAACAGGATTTTCTTGCCTTTATTCAGACTTTACAATCACTTCAGGACAGCTGCCCCTTTCATGGGATTGTACCCATTGGAGATGGCACCAAGTGGCACACCCAAACATCTAAGCACAGATATGCCTTATAACCAGGGCAACTAGAATTATGCAATTCTGCAGCTGCGTCTTTTTTCACATAATTATGAATTTGCCACATAATCTGTCATCTGCTGCATAATCTGCAGATTTTAACTATCTAGCTCAAAGAGATCAAAAGTTACTAACAATGTGGTAATGTGTTCGACAGAGATTAACTGGTCATCTTTCAGTTGCAGCTTTCCGTAGTTGGTTGTTAAACTGGTCCTAACAGGGTGAAATCTTTACACAGGCAGTGTTACCATACGTAAAAATTACAAAATAATGAAGTAATACTATCAAAAAATGTGCTGCACTATGTTGCATAATTTTCCCTTCCTACTGCATAATTTAGTCAACCCTGCCACATAATTTGGGGTGCCCGTCTGTAGGAAAGTGCCCCTTTTTGCATGGTTACCTCCCACTTTTTGCCTGACATCTGATGCAACCTGATTTGAGGTGCCCTGGGTCCCTGCCAATCAGGTCCCAGGGCCTGTGTTCTTTCCCCAAAACTCTACCTTTGTACCCACAATTGGCACATCTCTGGCCACAGGTAAGCCCCTTGTAAAAGGTACCATGGGTACCAGGGGCACTGTGACCAGAGAAGGCCTCTAAGGGTTGCAGCACCTAGTGTGCCACCCTTAGAGGCCCTGTACGTTAACACCCACAAACTGCCATTGCAGGCTGCATGTTTTGGTGAAGAGAAAAGTGAAGAGTCGACTTGGCACACATCCCTGTGTGCCATGCCTACAATCCACTGCCTGAGGCCTAGGTAAGTCATCCCTCTAGCAGGGTGCACTAGCCCCAGATGAGGGTACAGTGGCATGAGCCCCATACTCCTACAGTGTCTAAGTCCATTCTTAGACATTGTAAAGGTAGTAAAGCCATAAAGAGTATATGGTCTGGGAGTTGGTCATTACAAACTCCACAGCTCCATCATGGCTTTACTAAAACCTGGGACATTTGGTAGCAAACCTCTCGGCAAATTAAACCCACACTGATGCCTGTGTGGGATTTAATGTAAGAAGCACTCAGAGGGCATTTTAGAGATGCCCCCTGAAAAATGACCAGCCCTGGTGTGGTTCCTAACTGGCTATCCATCATTTGCAACCACCAGACAGGTTTCCGGACCCCTGGGTTGAGAGCCTTCACTCTCTGGGTCCAGAAACAAAAGCCTATCCTGGGCAGAGGTGTCATGACTCATCCCCCAGTATGGGTTGGGTCAACGAAGGGGAAGCTTCAAAGGCCTGTCGCCTTTGTAAGCTGTCCCAGCCTTTTGCTGCCCCCAGCAACTGGATCCCACCGGTTCTGCCCCCCACTTTGGACGGGAGAATCGAAGGGAAAACCAAGCTAGGAAGAGAGTGTGCACACCTTTGCCAACCCCACCCCTCAGGTGGGGGAGACGAGGTGAAACCCACTCTTCAGTGCCCACCATCTTGAAGATGAGGGGACCCAGCCAGTTAGGGAGAGGCTCATGCCTCCTCCCACTGGAGGGTGGAATAATAGGGGGTGTCCCCACCCCAAGGAATGAACCCATTGGTCCCGACCTACACACCCCTTTTAACCCCCCCTAAATCTAGTATTTAGGGGCCACCCTGAGCCTTGCCTCCTCAGATTCGAGGAAGAAGGAAGGGCCGAAGAGCTGTGCTGACCGAGGAAGAAGAGAGAGGTATATCAATTGGCAGGAGATTCAGGCTAGGTGTGGAGTGTGGTGCAAGCTCTTATTTTTAGGGTATCTCCATATTATGCTGCTGCTGAAAAATTATTGTCAGCCATCGAGTATTGCCTGAATATCTGTAGTGGCTCCTCTTTTCAGAACAAAGCTAAGGGGTGTGGGAAATTGGCACAGACTTTTACGGAGTCTAGGGGAGTGCTCTATAGTAACAAGAATTCTAGATAAGATTACTCAAGAAACGCAATGCACTTTCTCAGAGTGTGAGTGGCAGATGATTTTGCAGCATGGTAATAAGGCATTAAGAGCAGCAAATTTTAAAAGAATGTCATTTTTATCATGCTGGATGGCATTTTATACTCCCAGAGCGTTACATAAAATGCATCCAGGAATAGAGGATAGATGCTTGCGCTGCCATCAATTGGGACAGGGTATTTGGCTTCATATATTTTTTACCTGCCCGGAGTTAGCCCAGTTTTGAGAAAAAGTTTTCTCCGCCTTTAGTTATGGCCTACAGAGAAAACTAGAACCAGAGGCGGAAAATGGCAGTTTATGGCTTAGTAAGGCAGAGGGCAAAATTTCCCAATTTCTAAAGGAGAGGAAGCATTTATAGCAATATCCTCTCTAATGGCACAGTCTTTGATTCTTCGGGATTGGAGGACAACAAAATGCCAGTTTATCTAAATTGGCATAATAAAATGATTCGCACAAAAACATTTGAGGAAGCGTATGCAAAAAAGATGTGGGCTACTAAAAGATTTACCGCTGTATGGAAGCATATGGATAAAGTAGAAAGCCAAGTAGTTGATTTAAGCTAGATTTTACAAGTGTGACAGGGTTTAAATATTTAAAAAAAGGGGGAAGGTAAGGGAAAAAATAAAACACAGTGAGTTAAAAGCACTTGCACTTTTTCGATAACACTTTTGTTTGCCCGAAGGGTATTGAGTTATAGAATTAAGATCTAGATCAATCTTATCGGGAAATAGTAAGGAAAGCAATTTATGGGAGTTAAATGCAAGCTGTGGAAGATACTTGTTGATGGTTGTTAGAAATGGCAGTCTAATGTTGGCAGAGTATTAACCCTGTCCAAGGGGTCCATTACGATGGCGGATTGCAATGAAGCCAGGGACCGACCGCCGACGTTGCGGCGGTCCCGCAATGCATATTGTGATGCGCCTGCCACACTGGCGGGCGCATCCTGGGCCTATTACATTGCGGGTGGATCTGCTGGCTGCTGACCGGCCCGCAATGCAATAGGAGTGCGCACATCATTGCCATGCATTACATGGCAGGCACCACGTGGTTCCTGCCACATAGTGCATGGCAATGAGGGGGGGTACCATGGGTACCCCCCATGTGCAAACCCCACCCCCCTGAAACCCTGGGGGCCCGCAACGGGCCCCCAATGCCAGACACCATATGCCTTTCTATGGCGGCAACGCCACCATGGAAAGGCGAATCTCCGCATGCATCATAATATGGATGGCGGTGTCTTGCAGACACCGCCACCATATTGTGCCCCTTTTCCGCCCGGTCAATGAGTCGACCGGCGGAAAAGCGGCGGATGGTTTTTCCGTCCGCCGCAGACCCCCCAGCCATACTAATATGGTGGGGGGTCATCAGGCATGGTGGGGGGGATCACCCCCGCCGGGCCAGCGGTGGCTACCGCTGGCCCGGCGGGGGCAATCTGCCCGCAATCCTAATGGGCCCCCAAGTTGGGTCCTACAATCCTAGTCAGGGTAAGTAAGTTACGCACCAAAGATAACCTGTGCTTACCCCCTTGGTAGCTTGGCACAGAGCAGTTGGGCTTATCTCTAGAGGCAATGTGTAAAGTAACCCTGGGCGTGAACTCCGCTCCGCTCGCGGAGTTTGCGGAGTTTTCTGCACTCTGCGTTACGGGGAGACCACGGAGTTCCAAAAAACTCTGCTTCGCGTTGCGGAGCAGAGTTTTTTTCCTCGCTTGTGTTCGTCAACATCATGTTCGCGAGCACAAGTGAGGAAAATCCACCTCCCAGCGAGATCTTTCCTCGTTCGAGATCGTCAACATCAAGTTGGCGAGCGCGAGCGTGGAAAATCAACCTCCCGGCGAGATTTCTCAACACGGGGGGGTCAGATTTCTTATTGCGGGTGGTCGCGTATGCTCACGACCGCTCGCGTTGAGAAACTGTCCATTCGCGTTGAGAAAGCTGCAGCTCGAGTAAAATTCGACTCGAGTGGCAGAAAGGAATGCAGCGCCCGCTTGCGCTGTGCATGGTGCCGTTCGCGATGATTGCACTGGGCGGACAAGCATCCGGCACCGCAAATCACAGCGAACGGCATTTTTCTATCGTACTCCACCGCTTGCAGACATCCGCGTAGCGGGCGGAGTTTTTTTTCCACTTCGCGGAGTTCCACTATGCGGAACTCCGACCAGGGTTAGTGTAAAGTATTTGTGCCCACACACACAAAGTAACACAGTGAAAACACCACAAAAGTACTCCACACCAGTTTAGAAAAATAGCCAATATTTATCTGAGTAAAACAAGACCACAACTACAAAAAAAAGAATCCAACATGCACAAATCAAGTTATGAATTCTTTGAGGTTAAATAAAGTTCTAGTTCTTAGAAAATAATAGCTCTGACTGGAGATATCTGGTCGCAAATGACAGGGAGAAATCCAAAAGTTCAGTCCAAACGCGATGGAGCGAGGGCTGGATACAGGAATCACTCAGATCCCCTTACAGTACCTTGGATGCATCGGAAATCAAAGACAATGCATGGCGCAGAGGAGGGGAGGCGTTACGGATGTAGGTGATGCGTTGGTTCCTTAAGGCGGTGCAGGGTCGTTGAGCTTTCCCGCTTGGGGACAATGTGTTGCGCAGATGAGGTGATGCGTCTGTCGCTTGTGCTAGACCTCTGTTCCTGAAGGCGACACTTGTGTTGATGATATTGAAAGCGTGCTGTGTCGATTCTTCAGCGTCGATGTTGAGCCGCTGAACTGTAGGTGCTGCGTTGAGCAAAAGACACGCAGGGCCGGGGCTGTGTTGGTGTTGGAGTGGTGTGTCAAAACCTCAGTGAAGTGGTGCTCGAGACTCACATAGCGGCGGTTCTTTGGAGGCGCTGTATCGGCAAAGTCATGGCAGCATTGTGAGTCATGGTCGATGTGTCGTGCCCTTAGCGAGCGGGGATCACAGCATCGGTGCAGGCAGCAGCAATGCATCGAATATTGCAGGAATGCACCAATTTCAAACAGACGCTTGGAGTCGAAGCATTGGTTTCTTGATTGCAGCACCAAATTCACCTCCAAGGGCCCAGGACTGGATGGTATGGGTTTTTAGGTGGCAAGGGAATTTTTAGGGTTTAGGTTGGGTATAGGTTTTTGGTTGAAAAGGGAATTTTTAGGGTTCAGGGTGGGTATGGGTTTATGGGTGGCAAGGGAATTTTCAGCATTTAGGATGGGTGTGGGTTTTTGGGTGGCAAGGGAATTTTTAGGGTTTAGCGTGGGTGTGGATTTTTGGGGGGCAAGGGATTTTGTAGGTTTGACAGTGTGTGTGGGTTTTTGGGTCACAAGGGAATTTTTAAAATTTTAGCGTGGGTATGGGTATTTGGGTGTAAAGGGATATTTTAGGGTGGGCATGGGTTTTGTGTGGCAAGGGAACATTTAGGGTTTAGGGGTGGTATGGGTTTTTTGGGTGGTAATGAAACATTTAAGGTTTAGTGTTTGTATGGGTTTTTGGGTGGCAAGGGATGTTTTATGGTGGGTATGGCTTTTTGGGTGGCGAGTGAAATTTTGGGGTTTAGGGTGGGTGCAGGTTTTTGAGTGGTAAGGGATTTTTAGGGTTTAGGGTGGGTATGGGTTTTATGGGTTTCAATGGAATTTTTAGCATTTAGGATGGGTGTGGTATTTTTGGTGGCAAGGGATTTTGTAGGCTTTATGGTGTGTATGGGATTTTGAGTCGCAAGGGAATTTTAAAGGTTTAGGGAATTTTTAAGGTTTAGGATTTGTGTGGGTTTTTGTGGGGCAAGGGAAATCTTATGGTTTAGGCTGAGTATGAGTTTTTGGGTGATAAGGAATTTAAGGGTGGAGGGTTGTTATGGGTTGTAAGGTTTGCCTTAGGGCCTAGGGTAGGTATATGTTTTTGGGAAGCAAGGGAATATTGAGAGTTTAGGTTGGGTATGGGCTTTTGGGTGGTAAGGGATTTTTAGGGTTTAGGGTAGGTATGGTTTTTTGGGTGGCAAGGGCAATTTTAGGGTTTAGGATGGGTATGGGTTTTTAGGTGCAAGGGAATTTTTAGGGTTTAGTGTGGGTATACGTTTTTGGGTGGCAAGGGAATTTTCTGCATTTAGGATGGGTGTGGGTTTTTAAGTGGCAAAGGAATTTTTAAGGTTGAGTGGGTGTGGATTTTTGGGGGGCAAGGTAAATTTATGGTTTTGGGTGGGTATGGGTTTTTGGATGATAATGGAATTTTTAGGGATTAGAGTGGATGTGTGGTTTGGGTGGTAAGGTACTTTTTCGGGTTTAGGTTGGGTATGGTTTTTTGGGTGGCCATTGAATTTTTATGGGGTTAGGGTGGGTATGGGTTTTTGGGAGGCGAGGGATTTTTTAAGGTTAGAGTAGGTATGGGTTTTTGGGTGGTAAGGGACTTTTGGGGGTTAGGGTCGCAAGGAATATTTAGGGTTTAGCGTGAGTATTGTTTTTTTGGGTGGTAAGAGAATGTTTAGGGCTTAGGGTGGGTATGGGTTTTCGGATGGTAAGGGATTTGTTAAGGTTTAGGGTGGCAAGGGAATTTTTATTTCTAGGGTGGGTATGGGTTTCGGATTGGCAAGGGATTTTTTAGGGTTTAGGGTGGGGATGGATTTTTGGGTGGCAAGGGAATTTTTAAAGTTAAGGGTGGGTTTGGATTTTTGGGGGCAAGGGAAATGTTATGGTTTTGGGTGGGTATGGGTTTTTGGGTGATAACGGAATTTTTAGGGTGGGTATGGATTTTTGGGTGGTAAGGATTTTTTTACGGTTTAGGCTGGGTATGGGTTTTTAGGTAGTAATGAATCGTTTAGGTGTAGTGTTTGTATGGGTTTTTGGGTGGCAAGGGATTTTTCAGGGTGGGTATGGGTTTTGGGATGCAAGTGAATTTTTAGGGTTTAGGATGGGTGTAGGTTTTCGAGTAGTAAGAGATTTTTTAGGGTTTAGGGTGGGTATGGGTTTTATGGGTGGCAAGGGAATTTTTTGTGTTTAGGGTGGGTGTGAGATTTTTGGTGGCAAGTGATATTGTAGATTTTACAGTGTGTATGGGTTTTTGGGTTGCGAGGGAATTTTTAAGGTTTAGGGTGGGTGTGGGTATTTGGGTGGAAAGGGATATTTTAGGGTGGGCATGGGTTTTGTGTGGCAAGGGAACATTTAGGGTTTAGGGGTGGTATGGGTTTTTTGGGTGGTAATGAAACATTTAAGGTTTAGTGTTTGTATGGGTTTTTGGGTGGCAAGGGATGTTTTATGGTGGGTATGGCTTTTTGGGTGGCGAGTGAAATTTTGGGGTTTAGGGTGGGTGCAGGTTTTTGAGTGGTAAGGGATTTGTAGGGTTTAGGGTGGGTATGGGTTTTATGGGTTTCAATGGAATTTTTAGCATTTAGGATGGGTGTGGTATTTTTGGTGGCAAGGGATTTTGTAGGCTTTATGGTGTGTATGGGATTTTGAGTCGCAAAGGAATTTTAAAGGTTTAGGGATTTTTTAAGGTTTAGGATTTGTGTGGGTTTTGTGGGGCAAGGGACATCTTATGGTTTAGGCTGAGTATGAGTTTTTGGGTGATAAGGAATTTAAGGGTGGAGGGTTGTTATGGGTTGTAAGGTTTGCCTTAGGGCCTAGGGTAGGTATATGTTTTTGGGAAGCAAGGGAATATTGCGAGTTTAGGGTGGGTATGGGCTTTTTGGTGGTAAGGGATTTTTTAGGGTTTAGGGTAGGTATGGTTTTTTTGGGTGGCAAGGGCAATTTTAGGGTTTAGGATGGGTATGGGTTTTTAGGTGCAAGGGAATTTTTAGGGTTTAGTGTGGGTATACGTTTTTGGGTGGCAAGGGAATTTTCTGCATTTAGGATGGGTGTGGGTTTTTAAGTGGCAAAGGAATTTTTAAGGTTGAGTGGGTGTGGATTTTTGGGGGGCAAGGTAAATTTATGGTTTTGGGTGGGTATGGGTTTTTGGATGATAATGGAATTTTTAGGGATTAGAGTGGATGTGTGGTTTGGGTGGTAAGGTACTTTTTCGGGTTTAGGTTGGGTATGGTTTTTTGGGTGGCCATTGAATTTTTATGGGGTTAGGGTGGGTATGGGTTTTTGGGAGGCGAGGGATTTTTTAAGGTTAGAGTAGGTATGGGTTTTTGGGTGGTAAGGGACTTTTGGGGGTTAGGGTCGCAAGGAATATTTAGGGTTTAGCGTGAGTATTGTTTTTTTGGGTGGTAAGAGAATGTTTAGGGCTTAGGGTGGGTATGGGTTTCGGATGGTAAGGGATTTGTTAAGGTTTAGGGTGGCAAGGGAATTTTTATTTCTAGGGTGGGTATGGGTTTCGGATTGGCAAGGGATTTTTTAGGGTTTAGGGTGGAGATGGATTTTTGGGTGGCAAGGGAATTTTTAAAGTTAAGGGTGGGTTTGAATTTTTGGGGGCAAGGGAAATGTTATGGTTTTGGGTGAGTATGGGTTTTTGGGTGATAACGGAATTTTTAGGGTGGGTATGGATTTTTGGGTGGTAAGGATTTTTTTACGGTTTAGGCTGGGTATGGGTTTTTAGGTAGTAATGAATCGTTTAGGTGTAGTGTTTGTATGGGTTTTTGGGTGGCAAGGGATTTTTCAGGGTGGGTATGGGTTTTGGGATGCAAGTGAATTTTTAGGGTTTAGGATGGGTGTAGGTTTTCGAGTAGTAAGAGATTTTTAGGGTTTAGGGTGGGTATGGGTTTTATGGGTGGCAAGGGAATTTTTGTGTTTAGGGTGGGTGTGAGATTTTTGGTGGCAAGTGATATTGTAGATTTTACAGTGTGTATGGGTTTTTGGGTTGCGAGGGAATTTTTAAGGTTTAGGGTGGGTGTGGGTATTTGGGTGGAAAGGGATTTTTTAGGGTTTAGGGTGGGTATGGGTTTTGGGTGGCAGGGGGACATTTAGGGAGTAGGGCTGGTATGGGTTTTTAGGTGGTAATGAATCATTTAATGTTTAGTGTTTATATGGGTATTTGGGTCACAAAGGATTTTTTATGGTGGGTATGGGTTTTTGGGTGGCAAGTGAATTTTTGGGGTTTAGGTGGGTGTAGGTTTTTGAGTGGTAAGGGATTTTTAGGGTTTAGGGGGGAATGGGTTTTATGGGTTTCAATCGATTTTTTTGCGTTTAGGATGGGTGTGGTATTTTTGGTGGCAAGGGATTTTGTAGGGTTTATGGTGTGTATGGGTTTTTAAATCAGAAGGGGATATTTAGGGTTTAGGGTTGGTGTGGGTTTTTGTGCGGTAAGGGAACTTTTAGGGTTTAGGGTGAGTATAGGTTTTTAGGTGATAAGAGCTTTTTAGGGTTTAGGGTGGGTATGGTTTTTTGGTTGGCAAGGGAATATTTAGGGTTTAGGGTGGGTGTGGGCATTTGGGTGGTAAGGGATTTTTTTTAGGGTTTAGGGTACGTATGGATTTTCGGGTGGCAATGGAAATTTTAGGGTTTAGGGTGGGTATGGGTTTTTAGGTGCAAGTTACTCTTTAGGGTTTAGTGTGGGTATAGGTTTTTGGGTGGCAAGGGAATTTTCAGCATTTAGGATGGTGTGGGTTTTTAAGTGGCAAAGGAATGTTTAATGTTTAGAGTGGGTGTGGAGTTTTGGGGGGGCAAGGTAAATTCATGGTTTTGGGTGGGTAGGGGGTTTTGGATGATAAGGGAATTTTAGGGATTAGGATGGATGTGTATTTTTGGGTGGTAAGGGACTTTTCGGGTTTGTGTTGGGTATGGTTTTTTGGGTGGCCAGTGAATTTTTATGGGGTATGGGTTTTTGGGAGGCGAGGGATTTTTTTAAGGGTAGGGTAGGTATGGGTTTTTGGGACGTAAGGTAATTTTTGGGTTTAGGGTCGCAAGGAATTTTTAGGGTTTAGCGTTGGTATCGTTTTTGTGGGTGGTAAGGGAATGTTTAGGGCTTAGGGTGGGTATGGGTCTTTGGGTGGCAAGAGATTTGTTAGGGTTTAGGGTGGCAAAGGAATTTTTATTTTTAGGGTGGGTATGGTTTTTTGGGTGGCAAGGGAAATTCTAAGGTTTAGGGTGGGTGTGGATTTTTGGGGGCAAGGGATATGTTAGGGTTTGGGGTGGGTATGGATTTTTGGGTGATAAGGAATTCTTTAGGGTTTAGGCTGGGTATGGGTTTTTGGGTGGGAATGAATCGTTTAGGTGTAGTATTTGTATGGGTTTTTGGGTGGCAAGGGATTTTTCAGGGTGGGTATGGGTTTTGGGGGCAAGTGAATTTTTAGGGTTTAGGGTGGGTGTAGGTGTTTGAGTGGTAAGGGATTTTTCAGCATTTAGGATGGGTGTGGGTTTTTAAGTGGCTAAGGAATTTATAAGGTTTAGAGTGGGTGTGGATTTTAGGGGGGCAAGGGAAATTTATGGTTTTGGGTGGGTATGAGTTTTTGGATGATAAGGGAATTTTTAAGGATTACAGTGGATGTGTGTTTTTGGGTGGTAAGGTACTTTTTCAGGTTCAGGTTGGGTATAGTTTTTGGGTGGCCAGTGAATTTTTATGGGGTTAGGGTGGGTATGGGTGTCTGATTGGCAAGGGATTTTTAGGGTTTAGGATGGGTATGGTTTTTTGGGTGGCAAGGGAATTTTTAAGGTTTAGGGTGGGTGTGGATTTTTGGTGGCAAGGGAAATGTTATGGTTTCGGGTGGGTATGGGTTTTTGGGTGATAAGGGAATTTTTAGGGTTGAGGGTGGGTATGGATTTTTGTGTGGTAAGGAATTTTTTAGGGTTTAGGCTAGGTATGGGTTTTTGGGTGGTAATGAATCGTTTAGGTGTAGTGTTTGTATGGGTTTTTGGGTGGCAAGAGATTTTTCAGGGTGGGTATGGGTTTTTGGGTGGTAAGGGATTTTTGGGGTTTAGGGTGGGTGTAGGTTTTTGAGTGGTAAGAGATTTTTTAGGGTTTAGGGTGGGTATGGGTTTTATGGGTGGCAAGGGAAATTCTAAGGTTTAGGGTGGGTGTGGATTTTTGGGGGCAAGGGATATGTTAGGGTTTGGGGTGGGTATGGGTTTTTGGGTGATAAGGGAATTTTTAGGGTTTAGGCTGGGTATGGGTTTTTGAGTGGGAATGAATCGTTTAGGTGTAGTATTTGTATGGGTTTTTGGGTGGCAAGGGATTTTTCAGGGTGGGTATGGGTTTTGGGGGGCAAGTAAATTTTTAGGGTTTAGGGTGGGTGTAGCTGTTTGAGTGGTAAGGGATTTTTCAGCATTTAGGATGGGTGTGGGTTTTTAAGTGGCTAAGGAATTGTTAAGGTTTAGAGTGGGTGTGGATTTTAGGGGGGCAAGGGAAATTTATGGTTTTGGGTGGGTATGAGTTTTTGGATGATAAGGGAATTTTTAGGGATTAGAGTGGATGTGTGTTTTTGGGTGGTAAGGTACTTTTTCAGGTTCAGGTTGGGTATAGTTTTTTGGGTGGCCAGTGAATTTTTATGGGGTTAGGGTGGGTATGGGTGTCTGATTGGCAAGGGATTTTTTAGGGTTTAGGATGGGTATGGTTTTTTGGGTGGCAAGGGAATTTTTAAGGTTTAGGGTGGGTGTGGATTTTTGGGGGCAAGGGAAATGTTATGGTTTCAGGTGGGTATGGGTTTTTGGGTGATAAGGGAATTTTTAGGGTTGAGGGTGGGTATGGATTTTTGTGTGGTAAGGAATTTTTTAGGGTTTAGGCGAGGTATGGGTTTTTGGGTGGTAATGAATCGTTTAGGTGTAGTGTTTGTATGGGTTTTTGGGTGGCAAGAGATTTTTCAGGGTGGGTATGGGTTTTTGGGTGGTAAGGGATTTTTGGGGTGTAGGGTGGGTGTAGGTTTTTGAGTGGTAAGAGATTTTTTAGGGTGTAGGGTGGGTATGGGTTTTATGGGTGGCAAAGGAATTTTAGTGTTTAGGGTGGGTGTGAGATTTTGGTGGCAAGGGATATTGTAGATTTTACAGTGTGTATGGGTTTTTGGGTCACAAGAGTTTTTAAGGTTTAGGGTGGGTGTGGATATTTGGGTGGAAAAGGATTTTTTAGGATTTAGAGTGGGCATGGGTTTTGGGTGGCAAGGGAACATTCAGGGGTTAGGGCTGGTATGGTTTTTTTAGGTGGTAATGAATCATTTAAGGTTTAGTGTTTGTATGGGTATTTGGGTCACAATGGATTTTTTATGGTGGGTATGGGTTTTTGGGTGGCAAGTGAATTTTTGGGGTTTAGGTGGGTGTAGGTTTTAGGGGACCTGGGCATGTCTATGATCACACATATTCTCTTTGGTAACCGTGGTAATATTATAGTCACACACCATCTCTGTGGGGACCTGTGCATGTCTATAATCACACACTATCTCTGTGGGGACCTTGACATCTCTATAATCACACACTCTCTCTGTGGGGATCTTGACATCTCTATAATCACACACTATCTCTGTGGGGACCTGGGCATGTCTATAATCAGACACTATCTCTGTGGGGACCTGGGCATGTCTATAATCACACACATTCTCTTTGGTGACCTTGGTAATACTATAGTCACACACCATCTCTGTGGGGACTTGAGCATTCCTGTAATTACACGCAAGCTCTGTTTTGGTTTGAGCATCATCAGCTTCGCATTCTCTGTATGGGGCTTTGTGAATACTGAAAAGAAGTAAAGTTATACTTTTGGTCTAAGTTTACCTTTGTGAATCGGGCCCTATTTTAATGAGGACTTAAACACAATCATCTTCATGCACTATCTCTGTGGGGACTTAAACATCGCTATAATAACACACTATCTTTGTGGGGGCTTGAAAAACCTATAATAAAACACTATCTTTGTGGGGACTTGAACATTACTATAAAAACATATTATCTCTGTGGGGACTCGAGCATTCCTGTAATTAAACGCAAGCTCTGTTTCGACTTGAAGCACCAGGGGTGCCATGAGGCACAGGGTCAAGACTGATTTGCATATAGCTGGGTCTGAACTGGGGTGGCGAAGTGAGCTAAAGAACGATGATGGATTCAACCCAGATCTGTGACTGGGGGTGAGTGATTGAAAAGTTTCAGCACTCCATCCATCATCTCCTTGTGTTTGCTTTGTTCGCCTTAAGTTGGCAGGGTATGCCCAGACGTGGGTCCCTTGCTCACTTTGCCACTGGATTCAAGCTAGCCTGGCTGATGAGGGGGTGTTACCCTGAAACCGGTCCAAGGATGCTTGTTTCAGGTCCAGGGAAGACCTGGCTTGGCAGTTCAGGTTGGACTGTTCCTATGAGGCACAGGGTCAAGACTGATTTGCATATAGCTGGGTCTGAACTGGGGTGGCAAAGTGAGCTAAAGAACGATGATGGATTCAACCCAGATCTGTGATTGGGGGTAAGTGACTGAAAAGTTTCAGCACTCTGTCTATCATCTCCTTGTGTTTGCTTCGACTTGAACATCATCAGCTTCACATTCTCTGTATGGGGCTTTGTGAATATTGAAAAGTAGTAAAGTTAGACTTTTTGTCTAAGTTTACCTTTGTGAATTGGGCCCTATTTTAATGAGGACTTAAACACAATCACTTTCATGCACTATCTCTGTGGGGACTTAAACATCGCTATAATAACACACTATCTTTGTGGGGACTTGAACAACACCTTAATAACACACTATCTTTGTGGGGTCTTGAACATCACTATAATAACACACCATCTCTGTGGGGACTTGAAAATCTCTGATAACACACTATCTCTGTGGGGACTTAAACATCGCTATAATAACATATCATCTCTGTGGGGACTTCAGCATTCCTATAATTACACACAACCTCTGTGTGGACTTGAGCATCATTAGCTTCACACTCTTTATAATTGGATTTAAGCTTTGAATGTACACACTATTTCTATGGAGACTTAAACACAATGATCTTCACCCACTATCTCTGTGGGGACTTGAACGTCTATTTTGGCAAAAATGTAAGCAGCTAATCAAGCTCTGGGTTCCACTTGACCATATTCCTTAGTTCCAAATGTTAATTTCTTTATGTGTTAGTTCCCTTATCTCCTAAGATTTTAAGCACTAATAAATAGGTTAAATACAGCTTAAGCCAAGAAGTCGGCACTCAAAGAACGACTGGACAACAACGCCCATGACAGCAAGGAACTTTTCAGCATCGTCAAAGAGTTCTCCAACCCCAGCGCCGGAAACAACGACATCACCCCCTCGCAAGACCTCTGCAACTCACTCTCCGCGTTCTTCCACCGCAAGATCACCGACATACACAACAGCTTCAACGCACAAACAACGCACCCTACCGCCGAACCAATGCCCGCCACCACCACCCTCTGCAACTGGACCCCGATCAACACCGAAGACACCACCCGCACGATGAACTCCATCCACTCCGGATCACCAACCGACCCCTGCCCACACCACGTCTTCAACAAAGCCGACGCCACCATCGCACCCCATCTCCGGGACATCATCAACTCCTCCTTCCGCACCGCCACCTTCCCGGAGAGCTGGAAGCACGCCGAGCTTACCGCCCTCCTGAAGAAACCAACGGCGGACCCCACCGACCTCAAGAACTACCGCCCCATCTCGCTCCTTCCGTTTCCGGCCAAAGTCATCGAGAAGACCGTCAACAGACAGCTTGCCGCCTTCCTCGAGACGAATGGATCCCTCGACCCTCGCAGTCCGGGTTTCGGGCCAACCACAGCACCGAGACCGCCCTTATCGCAGCCACCGACGACATCAGAACCCTAACCGACAACGGGGAAACAGCTGCCCTCATCCTCCTGGACCTCTCCGCGGCGTTCGACACCGTCTGCCACCGCACCCTAGTGAAGCGCCTCAGCAACATCGGAATCCGAGAGAAAGCACTGGAATGGATCATCTCGTTCCTCGCCGGAAGAACCCAGAGAGTCCGCCTCTCCCCGTTCAGATCCGAAGCCACCGAAGTCATCTGCGGCGTTCCACAAGGATCCTCACTCAGCCCGACCCTCTTCAACGTCTACATGAGCCCCTCGCAGCCATCGCACGCCGACACAACCTCAACATCATCTCCTACGCCGACGACACCCAGCTGATCCTCTCCCTCACCAACGACCCCACCACCGCCAGAGCCAACCTGCACGACGGGATGAGAGACGTCGCCGACTGGATGAGGAACAGCCGCCTTAAACTGAACTCAGACAAGACGGAAGTCCTCATCCTGGGCTCATCACCCTCCGCCTGGGACGACTCCTGGTGGCCCCCGGCCCTGGGCACCGCACCCAAGCCAACGGACCACGCACGCAACCTGGGCTTCATCCTGGACTCCTCCCTATCAATGACCAAACAAGTCAACGCCGTCTCATCTTCATGCTTCAACACCCTGCGCATGCTCCGCAAGATCTTCAGATGGATCCCCACTGAAACCAGGAAGACCGTCACCCAGGCACTCGTCACCAGCCGACTGGACTATGGGAACACCCTCTACGCCGGAACCACAGCCAAACTTCAAAAGAGACTCCAGCGCATCCAGAACGCCTCCGCACGACTCATCCTGGACATCCCCCGACACAGCCACATCACCGTACACCTGAAAGACCTGCACTGGCTCCCCGTCAGCAAGAGAATCACGTTCAGACTCCTCACCCACGCACACAAGGCCCTCCACGACCTGGGCCCAAAGTACCTCAACGACCGCATGTCCTTCTACACGCCCACACGCCAGCTACGATCAACCAGCCACGCCCTCGCCACCGTACCACGCATCCGCAGAACCACCGCCGGAGGAAGATCCTTCTCCTACCTGGCGGCCAAGACCTGGAACTCCCTCCCCACTCACCTTCGGCGAACCCAGGACCATCTCGCCTTCAGGAAGCAGCTCAAGACCTGGCTGTTCGAGCAGTAACTTACCCCCTCCCCCAGCGCCTTGAGACCCTCCCGGGTGAGTAGCGCGCTCTATAAATGCCGTGATTGATTGATTGATTGAAGGGTCTTTCTTTAAGCATGATATGATATTTTCTGGCACATTAACATAATCTGTCTTAAATGTATACCCCTAGTATATATGCAGCAATTTATATATGAATAGATTATAATGTTTGTGTATATTGTTGATAAAATAAACATTTAGCCATGTGCCTTCGACTGTATTAAATCACAAATAGTGTGAGGGACTAGGTCCCCACAAGGATGGTAGTAGCACGTGTTCAAGTCCGAACAAGTATGGTGCTGTGCGCACGATTAAATAACAATATATTTGCAAATTTGAAGCAGGATCCTGAATCATGAATTTTTTTAAAACATTTTTCTGTTATTAGTGTATTTTAAAAACATTGGGAAAGGTTAGTCCCCACAAGGCAGGTATTCACACACAGTCCCCACAAGGATGGTAACACGTGTAAGTGTGGGTGAGTGTGTGTATGGGTATGTTGGTGAGTGAATGGATGCCTCAGTGGTACATGTGTGAGTAACTGCATATGTGAAAGGCAGTATATGTGAGTGTTGGAGTGTATAAATGACTATGGGGTCGATTCCGATTCGGGCCGGAAAAAGCACCGACCGACTCGGAGCCGGAATTAATTCCGACCGACACGTACCTGTGGCGCCCGACCCGCCAAGTACGATGCAAAGCGTGCAAAATCCGACCGACACGTACGAACGACCGAGCCGCACGGAAAACAGCAATCCGGCCGGAAAAACACGCGAATCGAACCGACCGACACGCACCCGGAACAAATCCGACCGAAACGTACCCGCGAACTCCAAACCGCAAAGTACGATGCAAGGCGCGAAAACCACGACTGAGTCGTACGGAGGACAAGCCGTACGACCGACACGCATACAAAACTGCGAGCCGAAGTAACACAAAACACCGCGACCGACGCGTACGCAGCATAGAAAATAGCACAAACACAGCGTGAACGAAACGGAGAAGACCGTTCGAGACAACTGCAGGGTCCGACTCGGTCACAAGAACGTTTCCAACATGCACAGAAAGTACTAAGGGAAAATACACAAAAAAGGCCAAACAAGCAATTACAAAGCCAATAAATACTGGGGGGTGGGGACAGAGAACAAAGACACACCCACAACTCCACCCATATAAAGGACACAAATCCCAACCATGATCCTTTGCAAATCCTATTCACCTGCCAGCACTCAACAGACAGCAACCACACACCCACAGCTCATCCCTCACACAAGCCACACACCATCAGCACACCAACAAATAGCTACCTCACATACACCCAGCAAAACACACACTCACACACCTTCACCTGCACACCAACACACACATCACTCACCATCACCACCCATCACCATGCCCCCAAAGAAGAATCACAAGTTCCTAGATAGTGAATTGGAAGTCATGGTAGACGAGATCCTCAGGGTAGAGCCACAGCTGTTTGGCGCACTGGTCCAACAGACACCCATCTCCCAGAAAACAAAGATGTGGGAGAGGATCATCAACAGGGTGAACGCACAATCACCATGTCTGCGCACAAAGACTGACATCCAGAACAGGTGGTATGACGTGCGCAGGAGGGTACGGGTGCTGCTGAAGAAGGACTACCTCCTGAGCAAACACACCGGCAGTGGCCCTCCTGCCAAGCCAGTATACCTCAGGCCCTGGGAGGAGAAGGTGCGGGCCATCCTACCGCCAGTGAGCGTCTATGGACTAGAAAACATCCCAGAGCCTGGTGAGTACACAACAAATGTACACAATATTCTGCCACAATACACACACACATCACTGTCAAGGGAGAGTCAAACCATGCACTCTTATCAATTACACAGCAACCAGAACAGAATCATCCCAAAATGTGTATGTCAGTCAGATAAACACAACACATGCCATCTCAAAGTTACATTTAACCGTGTCATCACATGTACAAACACAACTACAACTACAGCTAGGCAGTGGCACAAATATAACTAACAAACACTTCCAGACATGTAGCCACCACTACAACACCAACACACAGTGAATACCACTGAAAGAAAGGAATTCTGTGTATGCTGGGCAAGTCAGTGTAGCCAATAGCATCATGGGAGTCGTAGTCACAGATATTGCTCACCCCCACAACTGTCCCATCAACACCACCATGAACCATGCGCACATCACAGGGAGTGGAAAAGGACTCACAAGATGGCTGACACTGGGTACTGCTGTGGGGAGCACAAGGCCCTGCTGGCAACTGTGCAACAACCAACAGCAGGACACCACTGACTGACATCCTGAGTGACAACTTGCACTCCCTGCAATGGAAGCACGTTCCATGGTGGGATATCTGGCTGGGTGGGAAGGAGGACTCACAGCACTGACCATAGTCACAAGCACCTCCCCTCACACACCCCCTCAACACAAACTCCACATAACCCACCTGGGAGAATGCAATGCCTCACATCCTAACTCAAGATCCCACAAAGAACCACCACCCTGGGTTATGCTGTGTGAAGCACAGGGAGACTCTTGGGACTTTTAGCCAAACTACTGCCAGGACAACACTCCCAGCCATCCTGTCAGCACAGGCAGCCCACCCCACAGGGAAGCAGAGTCAAAAGGAAGGAAGGATGGGCATGCTGGGAAGGGGGTGGAGGCAATAGCATGATGGGAGTTGTAGGCACAGATATTGCTCAGCCTCACAATTGGCCCATCAACACCACTCACAACCATGCTCACATCACAGGGAGTGGAAAAGGACTCACAAGATGGCTGACACTGGCTACTGCTGTGAGGAGCACAAGGCCCTGCTGGCAACTGTGCAACAACCAACAGCAGGACACCACTGACTGACATCCTGAAAGACAACTTCCACTCCCTGCAATGCAAGCACGTTCCATGGTGAGATATCTGGCTGGGTGGGAAGGAGGACTTGCAGCACTGACCATAGTCACAAGCACCTCCCCTCACACACACCCTCAACACAAACTCCACATAACCCACCTGGGAGAATGCAATGCCTCACATCCTAACTCAAGATCCCACAAAGAACCACCACCCTGGGTTATGTTGTGTGAAGCACAGGGACACTCTTGGGACTTTTAGCCAAACAACTGCCAGGACAACACTCCCAGCCATCCTGTCAGCACAGGCAGCCCACCCCACAGGGAAGCAGAGTCAAAAGGAAGGAAGGATGGGCATGCTGGGAAGGGGGGTGGAGGCAATAGCATGATGGGAGTAGTAGGCACAGATATTGCTCAGCCTCACAACTGGCCCATCAACACCACTCACAACCATGCTCACATCACAGGGAGTGGAAAAGGACTCACAAGATGGCTGACACTGGCCACTGCTGTGGGGAGCAGAAGGCCCCGCTGGCAACTGTGCAACAACCAACAGCAGGACACCACTGACTAACATCTTGAAAGACAACTTTCACTCCCTGCAATGCAAGCACAGTCCATGGTGGGATATCTGGCTGGGTGGGAAGGAGGACTCACAGCACCGACCACAGTCACCAGCAGCTTTTCACACCTCCCCGCTTAACACAAACTCCACACAACTCACCTGGGAGAATGCATTGCCTCACACACCAATAATCTATCCCACAAAGAACCACAACACTGGGTCATGCAGAGTGAAGCACAAGGACACACATGGGACCTGTAGCAGAACTAACCCCAGGATTACACTGTCAGCCATCTTGTCAGCACAGGCACATAACCCCACAGGGAAGCAGAGTCAAAGGGAAGGAAGCATGGGCATGCTGGGAAGGGGGTGGAGGCAATAGCATGATGGGAGTCGTAGTCACAGCTCAACATCCCCCACCCACATGGCCCAGCAAGCTCACACTCATGCATGCACATCCCACAGAGAGTGGAAAGGCCCATCAAAGATGTCTGACACTGGTGCTGTGTTGTGGGGAGCACAAGGGCATGCTGGGAACTGCACACCAACCAACAGCAGGACACCACTGTCAGCCTGCTTGCCATTGCTCTCACACCCACACACACTGAACTCCCCACAAAAGCAAGTAAGTATGGGAATGCTGGGAAGTGGGGTGGAGGCAATAGCATGATGGGAGTCATAGTCACAGACATAGCTCACCCCCACAACTGTCCCATCAACACCACCCTGAACCATGCTCACATCACAGGGAGTGGAAAACAACTGACAAGATGGCTGACACTGGCAACTGCTGTGGGGAGCACAAGGCCCCGCTGGCAACTGTGCAACAACCAACAGCAGGACACCACTGACTGACATCTTGAAAGACAACTTTCACTCCCTGCAATGCAAGCACAGTCCATGGTGGGATAACTGACTGGCTGGGTGGGAAGGAGGGCCGGCTGTCAACCAAATACAACCAATGCAGACCATGTTCACACCCCAACAAATACATAGAAATGCCCAAATAATGCAGGACAATGTGCTACACCAATATCAACCCCTGACTGTGACAACTTAGGACAATGCAATGTACAGGCCCGCACCCAGAGGCACAGTCACAACTGTCAGGTGTGTCAACCATTGATGCCTGCAGAAACATAACATACATTGTGTGTGTCTCCCAAAAACAGGTGATGATGGGGACACAGCAGCAGACGCTGAGGAGTCCCAGTCCCAGGCTCAAGAGGATACGGAGCTCACTGGTGTCGAACAGCCTCTGCCCTCCTCGGATGAAGAAGACCAACCTGGCACCTCCGGTGCAAGTCATCATGCAGCACCAGCAGGACCACCAGCTGCACCCCCTGCACCCACCCCTCCAACGACTGTCACCACAAATACCATCCCTGCCGACATGGACAGAACAAGGAGCACCACCAGCACAGGGACCCTGGACCAACGTGGGGCCATGGACACCACCACCACCACCAACCCCCAAGGGGGACCAGGGTCATCTGTGCGTGCCACTGCACGCACTGCACATGTCGGCAGGGGTGGTGGGAGGGGTGGGAGACAGAGGTCGCTGCTTGCAGAGGTGTCTGGTGTGCATGATGACCCACAACTGGCACGCATAGCCGATGCGTACCAGTCCAGCACCGGAGATCTCAGCCAGGTAGTGGGGCTCCTCAGGGACATCAAAGAGCAGCAGGCTGCCCCTCATGCCCGCTTGGACTCACACATGTCCCGCGTGGAGTCCAAGTGGGACACACTGCAAGAGATGACGGCGGTGCATAGGGACATATTACAATGCCTCCGCCAGATGACCAGCAACCAGTCCACACCTCCCTGTGTGCCAACAACATCTGGTGCTGAAACAACTGCAACTGCCACAGGGAGGGAGGATGACTCTGGCGGAGAGTCCCCTGCACCGCAGCAGCCTGTACTTGAGGGGCCCCCCAAAGAAGAGGGGTCATCCGAGGAGGGGCAAGTGAGAGGCCGATGGCCATGTGCAACCCCAGGAAGCCTGAACCTGTTCTGGATGATCACCTTTGTGCGCAAACTGTTCACCCTGTTGACGGCAACACAACTCCCACACATGACATGGGGAGTACAAGTTGGACCAATGTCTCAGACAACTGTGGCCCCGATACTGGGGATTTTGTCTACCAGGACTTTCAATTCATCTAGGAACTTCTGATTGCAATATAAATGTACAGCACTAACCATCCTGTGCACTATTCACACAAATGTATCACAATAAACACACTAATACACCATACTTGCCTCTGTTGTGATTCCAACGTGGGTGCTGTCATGGGGATGATGAACTGCAAAATTACACTGTGTATGCGAACTGCAACAGGAAGTACAACACAGGCATGTGAGTAATGGCAACGTGACACATATGAGGGAGACACACCACCAGGGCTACACAACACATACACACCTAGGCCATCTGACTCATTGCCTACACTGATGTTGCCAGAAAAGACGGTGCAATGCACAGACACCACACCTATTCCCAGTTGTAGTCAAGTAGCCCACAGGTGCAGTAAGCAAATGGCAGTCAAATGTGTGACCACAGACAACGCACATCACAAAGTGAAGCACAGGTTTATTACACAGTTGCAACATGTCGTAACCACTACAGATGCAAGGTAATCCCACCTGGCAGCGGGCACACAGTCAACAACTGTAGAAGGAAGGAAGTCCATGGGTGTGGCGCACATCACCTGTAGGGACACAACAGCTACCACCCTGGAAGTACAATCACGTCGTCGGTGGACACAGTTGACCAAACGAATCTGAAAGTACCCTGTGAAGGACAGAAATGACACACAGTCAAAAGCAATGGAGAACAGGACAGAACAGCAAAACTCATGCACAATACATGTTACAAGATACCCACCCAGAACCAAGTTAGCATGTCAACACTGTTGGGGAGTACAGACTACCTGTAAGCACACATCGCTACACACATCCAGTCAAGTAGCCCATGGACACACTCTAACAGCACCAGAGCACCACCTACACATATCATGCCAACTCACATCATTGACATGACACCTCAGGATACTCACATTCAGCTAAAGAAGTTGGTGATGAGCTGTGTGCGGACATCACCATCATCATCATCATCACTGGCATCGTGGTCCAGGCCAGGATCCTCCACAGGTGGCGGATGTTGGTCATTGTCATCCTGGATGAGAGGCAACTCCTTCCGCACTGCCAGGTTGTGGAGCATGCAGCAGACGATGATAATCTTGCACACCTTCGCTGGGGCATATGGGAGGGACCCTCCTGTCTTGTCGAGGCAGCGGAAGCGGCTCTTCAGGAGACCAAATGTCCGCTCAATCACTCTCCTGGTCCGACCATGTGCCTCATTGTAGCGCATCTGGGCTGGTGTCACAGGGTTCCTGAGGGGTGTCAGCAACCACGGCATGTTGGGGTATCCCGAGTCACCTACGGACAGACAAGTGCACATTAGCTGACTTGGAAAAGTGGGCGGAATACTACAGATCAGATCACACACAATGGCACAAAGTCAGTACACACCGACAAGCCAGGCACGCTGGTTCTGCATCTGTGCCATCATCCTGGGGATGCGACTACTCCTCATCACAAAGGCATCGTGTGCTGAACCAGGGAAACGGGCACACACGTGTGAGATGGTCATATCTGCAAGACACACCACCAGTGCATTGACCGAGTGGTAGTGTTTGCGGTTACGGTAGGCCTGTTCATGTGCCTGTGGTGGTACCAAAGCCACATGTGTCCCATCAATGGAGCCAATGACATGCGGCATCCTCCCCAGGGCATAGAAGTCACTCTTCACGTCAGTGAGTCGTTGCAGTCTAGGGAAATAGATGTACCGGTTCAGGTATAGCAACATTGCCTCCAACACATCGCGGAGCACACGGCTGAACATGGTCTGTGACATCCCACCAGCAGTCGCCACAGTGTGTTGAAAGGTACCGGTGGCAAAGAAGTGTAGGGCTGCCATCACCTTCACCTTGGGGGTCAGCGCTGTAGGATACGGCCGGCCAGGCTGCAAATGTGGGGCCAACTGCACTGCCAAATCCTCAATCAGCTGCCTGGTGAAGCGGTACCGTCGGATGCTGTCCCGTTCCACCATCGTTGCCAGGTCTGGGAATGGTCTATGGACAGCAGGAGCCCTACAGTGCAGAGGAGAAGAAAGCAAGATTGTCAGTCACCCCACATATGCGGCATTGAACACACTCAATTTCACATCATACATCATTATGAGGCACAACTACATGAAGTGTGCAGTTCCGTAAGGACATGTATGGTACATACATAGCCAACATCTGTCATCACGGTTCAACAAGTGGCATCAATTAGTCCCAGGTTGGCCCATTGGATATCATGAGGCCGTGTCACAGTTCCCATCTCCTGCTGCCATGTTACAATCACCCCCCACAGTGACATGTGAGGACAGATGTGCCCCAGGCATCACAGCTCAACGACAGGTACATTCCCAGGGACCCTGTATTGCCACATGGACACTGGCATTACATGGAGTATCATGTATACACCACAGCAAAACAACCATGACCCCCACAGGTAGTGGTTCCACTTGCCTCTGCAGGACAGACATGGACGTCTGTGACACACACACGCACAACATCAAAGTCCATGCACAAACAACGTGGATGTGGAGACTGTCTCCCATTGTGCACATGAAATCAGAGACATTGTAAACACTACATGCACACAGACTGTGGAGGACCATCACTATTGTGCCACTGGGACACCCTGGCTCAAACATACCGTCCCACATGGGACTCATGGGGTATGTGACATGACATACACATACACCACCGTGAAATGTGAGCATGGCACATGCTCAGATATGAACAGTTGCACATCACAGTGGTCATGTACACGTAACACCCAGGATCCTGTCCCCATGAACATGTGCACAGCCTGGGGGTGGCTGCCCCCAGGTGACACCCACAGGACAACATGTACACCAACATACACACAATAGGAAATGCAGCCTTACATGCCTTATGATACAGTTTGGACAGGCTGTGGTGTTGTAGGTGTGCCCCTCACTCCCTGGGAGCTATTTGTGGCTGGCATATGTTCATCTGAGACAGGCATGGTGACATATGCCAGTCACTTGTACAGGGATGCGTTGAACAGCAATGGACCGATCGGTGCCCCCGGCCGGCCCATTGCATTCAATGTGTGCGGGTACGCGATGTACCCCTGTACGCGTTGAACAGCAATGGACCGATCGGTGCCCCCGCCCGGCCCATTGCATTCAATGTGTGCGGGTACGCGTTGTACCCCTGTACGCGTCGAACAGCAATGGACCGATCGGTGCCCCCGGCCGGCCCATTGCATTCAATGTGTGCGGGTACGCGTTGTACCTCTGTACGCGTCGAACAGCAATGGACCGATCGGTGCCCCCGGCCGGCCCATTGCATTCAATGTGTGCGGGTACGCGTTGTACCCCTGTACGCGTCGAACAGCAATGGACCGATCGGTGCCCCCGGCCGACCCATTGCATTCAATGTGTGCGGGTATGCGTTGTACCCCTGTACGCGTCGAACAGCAATGGACCGATCGGTGCCCCCGCCCGGCCCATTGCATTCAATGTGTGCAGGTACGCGTTGTACCCCTGTACGCGTTGAACAGCAATGGACCGATCGGTGCCCCGGCCGGCCCATTGCATTCAATGTGTGCGGGTACGCGTTGTACCCCTGTACGCGCTGAACAGCAATGGACTGATCGGTGCCCCCGGCCGGCCCATTGCATTCAATGTGTGCGGGTACGCGTTGTAGCCCTGTACGCGTCGAACAGCAATGGACCGATCGGTGCCCCCGGCCGGCCCATTGCATTCAATGTGTGCGAATACGCGTTGTACCCCTGTACGCGTCGAACAGCAATGGACCGATCGGTGCCCCCGCCCGGCCCATTGCATTCAATGTGTGCGGGTACGCGTTGTACCCCTGTACACGTTGAACAGCAATGGACCGATCGGTGTCCCCGGCCGGCCCATTGCATTCAATGTGTGCGGGTACGCGTTGTACCCCTGTACGCGTTGAACAGCAATGGACCGATCGGTGCGCACCCATTGTCAATGGCCTAGCCTGGCAACGGACGCGTTTTCAAAATTCGAACGAGTCGGTTGCTGTAAATTCAGTTGGTCACCCACAACAATGTTGCAAAATCATGTATGTCATGAAGTTGAAGATTTGAAGGATGCTGTGGGCGTGTATTGGTGCTGCTATTCCATGGATTGGCCAGATTCAGAAGATGCAAACGACTTGGACCTATCACTTTGGACACATGGGACAGTATCTGCCTCTGCAGCACACATATATTGCTGGCTGTTCCCCTGAGAGCTCACTTGCCTGCACTACATGCTCCAGGACGACATCTGCCACTGCACTGCTGCTGTCTCTGCCCCCTCTGGACCCTGCAATGGCACGTACTGTGGAGAGAGCCCCAGCCTTCAGCCTTGAGGAGAACCAGGCCCTGCTGGACAGCCTACTTCCACAGTACAGCAAGCTGTATGGGACACCAGGGGAGCAGGTGAGTGTTCTGTGCACTGCCTTTCTGAATGTGCATTTTGTCTGACTAGCAAGGCTGAAAGTCTGCACGCCACTGGCTAGCAGGCTCACTGAGTAGTTGTCACCCCCCATAGTGTGTAGTGACATGCACTGGACAGGTATGGTGCAGTGACAGTGCATTTGAACAAGGTTTTACTTCCCATGCAATGATACCATGTAGTGACTTCTGGCAAACTGTCCATGGGCAGCGTTGCACTGCCTGTGTACATCATGTGCCCCTGTGATTGAGACATGTATATACAACTGTGTCATGCACGGATATGTTGCATGTGTAGTAATGGCCTTTTCACTTTGTCATCCTCACAGGTTAATGCCCATCGGAAGCAGGAGATCTGGAAGGACATCGTCCGGGCTGTCCGGTCCGTGGGGGTCTACAAGCGCCGGATCCGCAACTGCCAGAAGAGGTGGCAGGACCTTCGGGGCTGGACCCGGAGGATTGCACGGGTCCAGCTGAAGCTGTCGCCTCCTCGCAGGAGGGGCGGAACACGGACCCTGATCCCCCACATGCTCCAGATCCTGGCGGTGGTGTTTCCAGACCTGGATGGGCAGCTGAAGGCCAGACAGCAGCAAGGAGGGGTGAGTCAAAGACTGCACTGTGAACTCTGTATTACATGCTATGTGCCCTCCTCTGGCCTGGTTAAACTGCCACAGTACAGCAGTCATGTTGTCCAGGAGCCATGTCCCTCTATTGTGCACTGCCCACTCCTCATCTGATACCCAGGTGTGGCCCTTACATTCAGGGAATTGTGTCACTTGGGACTGTGTCCTTGCAGTTTGCTTCACTCAAGGTGGGGGACAGCATCTGTTTCCCTAACTCTGTTGTGGGCATCATGGGTGGGTCCATTGTTCACACAATGCCTGTGTTCGGACATGTAATCTGCGTGTTGCTTTGATATGCGGTCCACTTGCTGAGCTGAGCCACCACATGTGCCTGGGGTATCTGGCACACACCCATGCAGCGGGTGGGAACAATGTTTGGGCCCCAGGAGTGTGCAGATTACGTGTGTCACACATACATAGCCAGCTATCCACTGTCCAGGGCTCATCCCTCATTCATGTGGGGCAGGACAGTCATGCCTACTCCAGCCCATCCAATACACCTGTACTCCCACTCCCGTGTATCAGCTGACACGTTGTGCGCAGTGATTTGACCCCTCAGGTGTCTGCCTCTGTGTCAGTGTGCTGTGGATTTGTTGCCAGGACTGCTGTGGTGTTTCTCGGTAGGGGCTCAGCATGCCACTGGAGATGTGACCATAGGAGACGATACTTGTGTGTCACATAGGTGTTTGATCAGCTGCCCGTGCAGACTGGGGTATGCGAATGTGAAGTTCAGGCAGCTGTTTCCCATTCACAGCAGATTGTGAGGGGCTCAGGTTCAGAGGGTAGTGTCACAGGTCTCCCATATGTCCAATCGGTATGACCTGGACAGATGAGGGTTAAGATGATGTGTTGTGTGGGGGATGTACATGTGCACTTGTGCAGCTCCAGGACTTGCATTCCCCATGACCTACTATTGTGACACAGTGCAGAGTGTTGTTGTCTGGCTGCCAAGTCATACATCACTGAGACAGTGATGTATGACTTAGCAGTCATGCCTCCGCCATGGCATGTGTCTACTTATTGGTGATCCTGCAGGGGAGTGACATGTGCTACATGCACACCATTGTGGCGATGGCTATCAGGACATGGGTGCATCATGGTGTCTGTCGCTGGTATGCATCACATGCATTTCCTATTTGACTCTGGGCATCCCTTTCATCCGGAAACCTGTACTGACTCAGTGGCAAGAGTTGTGATGTGTGCATGTCCACATGCTACACCGTGTCCTCTGCACTGTCCAACTACTGTGTAGGTGGTGCATGTGTCCACACTGGGGTGTTGCTATCCAACAGACACCAGACAGATGGGTGCAAGGCCATGTGGGATGTGAGTGCCATGGTTGGCATCAGACTGACAATTGGCTTCTCCTGTTCAGTTAGGGCACTTTTAGCAATGTTCAACTAATGATGCCAGGGCTTGCTCTGTAATGTGCTGTGCTCACAGTGGTGTGTGCGTTTGGTGCAGGTGACTGATGTCTGTCTGTTTCCCCATTGATTGCAGATACATCCACGGCCACGGAAGGGGACAGCTCCACGGACCAGGAGGAGCCGGAGAGCCAGACTGGGTCAGCAGCCGAGGAGTGGTCGGAGGGACCCAGTGGCACGGAGGGCGAGGGGAGCCACACCGAGGAGTCCTCAGCAGCATCCACCTCAGCTGAGGACCACAGCGGCTCGGAGGATGACTCCCTTATGGAGGCGGGTGTCAGCAGCCACCACACCCCAGCTAGTGTTGCTGTCCCCGCCACCACCAGCACCACCACCGCCCTCCCATCGGCTCCCATTCCCCAGGTCCGTGGAGGCTCCCATGTTCGGGAGCGTGTCTCCTTCGGGCCAGGCACCGCACCCCCTGCCCCTGTGTCCCCTGCTGCCCTGAGTGAGGAGTCTGTGTACCTCCTTCGCCAGCTCCATGTAGGGCAGACAGCCATGCTGAGTGTCCTCCATGCACACACCGCTCTGTTGACTCAGCTGGTGTCGTTCATGGAGGGCATCTCATCGGGCATGTCTGACCTACAGAGGGGCAATAGGTCCATGGACTCCTCCCTGACGGCAGCAGTGTCCCTCCTCAGACAGTCCCTCACCCCTCCTGCCTCTGCTCCATCCACACTCCCCAGCACCTTACCCGTCCCAAGCACACACACACCGGCACAGGCACACACCAGCACACACACGTCCAGCACACAGACACACACGCCACAAACAAAACGCACACGCACGCACAGTCAGGGGACTGAAACCAGACTCACAGGGGATGGGGCCCTGGAACACACACACGCATCCACAAGCACTGCGCAGTCCTCAGTTGCCTCTCCCTCCAAAGCACCCTCCCTTGCCTCACCTGCAACCCCAAAGTCACAGCGGCTCTTCCTCTGTGACCTCGGCCTCATCCCCTACGATCCAGCTGCTCCAGCATCCAGGGGGAAGAGGAAGCCCACCCACACGGAGCAGAGTGCCCCTCGCCCCCGGACACCCTCCCCCAGGCGCAGACAGACTGAGGCCCCCACCCGCAAGTCCCCCGGAGTCGTAAGAGCAAGACCCCGCCGCCGCCCTGCAGCTCAGGCACCAGGTCTCCTTCCTCCATCCCTCAGGCCCCCACTCCACAGGTGCCCCCACCACACCCTGCCCCAGGTTCCCCCACCCACAGATATACCATCCCCAAGAGGATCCGGCCTTCTCCCCCTGCCACTTGCTCTCCCGGCACCACACCCCCGCTGCGCTTGTCTGTGCCACTGATGTGGTGAGGGTGTCCTCCCCTCTGTCCAGCCCACCTTGCCTGTTCCCCATTCTCCTCCCCTGGAGGTAGGCACTGCAGTGGAGTCCACTACCACCCTGTCTGACTTGGGCACTGCAGTGGCGGACCTGTCCACTCCATCTGCACGGTCCACTGCAGTCGTGCCAGCACACACACCATCTGAGCCATGCCCCCAGTTGTGCCGGCACACACCATGTCAGACACCTCCACTGCAGTTGTCAGTGGCTCTCCAGCACCCACCACCCCTTCCCTGCCTCCTCCTGGTGAGCCCTGATCCTGTCCCTGCGGTGCCTGGCCTGCCCCCCGGTTGCCCCTCCTAGTGGATTGTCCCTGGTTTTGTGCAGTGCAGGCATGCGTAGGGTGACATCTGCCACTGTCACCCTGTATTGACTTACTTGATGGACTGGCCATTGGCCTTTGTTGGAGCATTACTGTTCTCTGAGTTTTTGGACACACATATGCTGAATAAAGCAACTTTCTGTTCTCTAATGCTATTACTTCTGATGTACATGATGTTGATGATGCTGACCATGCCCTTGCAGCAGGGATGATGATCTTTGGTCTCATGAAAATGAAGTGTCACTGGGCAGGGCCCCATGTGGTCCAGAGGGACAGTGTCCTATCCTGTGGTGTATCCATGTCATCCTTAACAGCATCTGTGGGTGTCATGTGTACAATATTTGGCAATGGAATTTCCTAGTTACATTAGCAATGTCACATCTGTGGCTTCCATCCCTGCACATCTGTAGTGCTTGCCATTGTTCAATTCGTCTACTTCCCTGACCGTGTGGCCATCTCCAGTGGACATGCAGGTTTGGGCATCAATGGGGAAGGACTCATCTGTGTTGTCAGTGCAACTTGCTGTACATGTGTGTTGGATCTGTGCTGATGATTTCGTTGACACTCCCATGACCAGGCTGATGTGATGGGAGCCTTGATTTGGTGCTAATTGTTTACTGTGTGACAAAGTGTTGTGCTGACATGATGGAGCCCTACTGATGCGACATATGGCACAGCTTTCCTCACACAGGAGTGGAGTCCCCTCATGGCAGTGTGTGCTCCTGTGACATTGCCTGCGCCCAAGGTGTGTGTTGTATGAGCATGTCTGTGTGTTCACTTCCATTTTGCTATGCGTGCTGGGATCCCTAGTGATGTTCCTGTTTGTGATGCTTGCTGAGTTGAGCTATGTTCCCCCAAAGTCTACTCCCTGGGTTCTCTGTGATGTGGGTGCATGGCACATTACTGGTCATCAGGGTGTCACCCATAGGTGTGTTTGCTGTCAGGGCTGAGTTTGTGGGCAGGCGCTGATGGGTCACAGTTAGGATTCCCCTTAGCACTTGTTGTTTACTCCTGTAATGTGATTTCCGGTTTGTGTTAGCTTTCATTGTTTGTGACACGTTGTGTGTGTGACTGCTGGCACTCCTCAGGGTCAGGGCTGCAATGTTGGTAGTTGTCCATGTGTGTTCTTTGTGGGTGACCTTGGCTTCTTCATTGGTGTGTGACTGTGGCTGGGATACCATTGGTTGGTGTGGTGTTGCCGTCATGTCCATGTACGGCGTAGTGTGCAGTGTGTCAGACATTTAGGAGTCTTGTTGAGTGGCCATGTGTGCTGTGTTTCTGCACCTTGCTTCCCACCCACCCCCTGGGATTGTCATGGGTGCATGCGCAATGTCACCTGTGCATGTGAGCTTCACTGCAGCACATTGTTGGTGGTCGAGGTGTGTGTTGTTTAGTGTGTGCAGATGAGAGTTGTTGCCCGGCAAGACCCCTGCCTCCATGTTGGCCTTGGCTTACTGGCCATGCTGATTGATTTGTGCTTGTGTGGGTGTGCTGGTGATTCTTTGCTCAGGATACATGACTGTGGTTCACAGTGTGAACGACATCTGGCTTTGTCATCACAGTGGTATTGTAATGCAGCCCAGGGTCACCACATTGTGTGGGCCCTGGGGGTGGTGCTGTGGTGCCTCGGTGTCTTACTGTGTGGGTTGCTGTTCCTACATGCTTGTGTGACATGTGTGATTTGTGCTCCCTCTCATCTGACAATGCCTGATTGCCCACATAGGGGAATTGGATCCCTGAGTTACCTTTGTGTGGCACTGTATGCACATCTGTGTGTTTGGTCTTCAGGCCTCCTCATGTGTTGTGTGGTTGCCTGGGGACACTGGTCCCCCCTCACCTGTTGTGTTTGATGTGCAGTGTGTGTCTGCCTGTTTGTGTTTGTGCATCAGCGCCACTGCATTGGCATATTCATGGTGTGCCATTATCTGTATGTTGTTTGGTGTGTTTGCCCTGCTGTCCCTGGGACTCCTAGGTCATCAGTCAGCACAATGATCATTGTTTATGTGTCCCATTGCTGCCATGGTATGGTATCTGTTCACCTGCCATCTGCAGTCTACACAGGGTATCTGCATTGGTGTGTCCATTGGTGCAAATATGTGGGTCTGCATTGTGATGGTCACTTCTGTCATTGTGTCATTGATGTATGTTGACGGTGTCAGACACCATGGGTGATGTTTGTATGCAGCTGGCCAGAGGTATGTCTTATTTGCACTGCACTGTTTGCCTCCCCAAATCTATGTTGCAATGGGACACCTGCACTACTTTGCCACAGTTGTGTTTGTTGTTCTGTGACCAGGATTTGTCCATGCAGTTTGCCAGTTGCAGCTTCTACTTTGTTCACACTTACATTTTGGTCACTGTGATGATGGGGGTTTGGACCCCATTGCCACAATGGTCAAGATGTGCTTCAGCTCAGGACCCCACACTTACATTTTGGTCACTGTGATGATGGGGGTTTGGACCCCATTGCCACAATGGTCAAGATGTGCTTCAGCTCAGGACCCCACACTTACATTTTGGGCACTGTGATGATGGGGGTTTGGACCCCATTGCCACAATGGTCAAGATGTGCTTCAGCTCAGGACCCCACACTTACATTTTGGGCACTGTGATGATGGGGATTTGGACCCCATTGCCACAATGGTCAAGATGTGCTTCAGCTCAGGACCCCACACTTACATTTTGGGCACTGTGATGATGGGGATTTGGACCCCATTGCCACAATGGTCAAGATGTGCTTCAGCTCAGGACCCCACACTTACATTTTGGGCACTGTGATGATGGGGGTTTGGACCCCATTGCCACAATGGTCATGGCCTGCTTGCATTGTGGGGGCCACACACATTTATGTGTGGCACATGTGATAGGGTGTCACATTGTATGTTGATGATCATGTTCTGTGTCGTAGGCATTTGACACAGTCTACACACGCTTGTCATGGTGTTGGGGGGATGTCTTAATGTTGCATTCTTTATGTTGGTGTGTGCTTGTTGCGACATGTATTAGCCATCCTGTGAGTGGAGATGTTGTTAGTGGTAGGCATCCAGCCCCCCCTGGCTAAGGGTGGTAGTAGTGGTAGGCATCCAGCCCCCCCTGGGTAAGGGTGGTAGTAGTGGTAGGCATCTGGCACCCCCATGGCTAAGGGTGGTAGTAGTGGTAGGCATCCAGCCCCCTGGCTAAGGGTGGTAGTAGTGGTAGGCATCCAGCCCCCTGGGTAAGGGTGGTAGTAGTGGTGGGCATCTGGCACCCCCTGGCTAAGGGTGGTAGTAGTGGTAGGCATCCAGCCCCCTGGCTAAGGGTGGTAGTAGTGGTAGGCATCCAGCCCCCCTGGCTAAGGGTGGTAGTAGTGGTGGGCATCTGGCACCCCCCTGGCTAAGGGTGGTAGTAGTGGTAGGCATCCAGCCCCCCTGGCTAAGGGTGGTAGTAGTGGTAGGCATCTAGCACCCCCATGGCTAAGGGTGGTAGTAGTGGTAGGCATCCAGCCCCCCTGGGTAAGGGTGGTAGTAGTGGTAGGCATCTGGCACCCCCTGGCTAAGGGTGGTAGTAGTGGTAGGCATCCAGCCCCCCTGGGTAAGGGTGGTAGTAGTGGTAGGCATCTGGCACCCCCATGGCTAAGGGTGGTAGTAGTGGTAGGCATCCAGCCCCCTGGCTAAGGGTGGTAGTAGTGGTAGGCATCCAGCCCCCTGGCTAAGGGTGGTAGTAGTGGTAGGCATCCAGCCCCCTGGGTAAGGGTGGTAGTGGTGGTGGGCATCTGGCACCCCCTGGCTAAGGGTGGTAGTAGTGGTAGGCATCCAGCACCCCATGGCTAAGGGTGGTAGTAGTGGTAGGCATCCAGCCCCCTGGCTAAGGGTGGTAGTAGTGGTAGGCATCCAGCCCCCCTGGCTAAGGGTGGTAGTAGTGGTAGGCATCCAGCCCCCTGGCTAAGGGTGGTAGTAGTGGTAGGCATCCAGCCCCCCTGGCTAAGGGTGGTAGTAGTGGTAGGCATCCAGCCCCCCTGGGTAAGGGTGGTAGTAGTGGTGGGCATCTGGCACCCCCTGGCTAAGGGTGGTAGTAGTGGTAAGCATCCAGCCCCCTGGCTAAGGGTGGTAGTAGTGGTAGGCATCCAGCCCCCCTGGGTAAGGGTGGTAGTAGTGGTGGGCATCTGGCACCCCCATGGCTAAGGGTGGTAGTAGTGGTAGGCATCCAGCCCCCTGGCTAAGGGTGGTAGTAGTGGTAGGCATCTGGCACCCCCATGGCTAAGGGTGGTAGTAGTGGTAGGCATCCAGCCCCCTGGCTAAGGGTGGTAGTAGTGGTAGGCATCCAGCCCCCTGGCTAAGGGTGGTAGTAGTGGTAGGCATCCAGCCCCCCTGGGTAAGGGTGGTAGTAGTGGTAGGCATCCAGCCCCCTGGCTAAGGGTGGTAGTAGTGGTAGGCATCCAGCCCCCCTGGGTAAGGGTGGTAGTAGTGGTAGGCATCCAGCCCCCTGGCTAAGGGTGGTAGTAGTGGTAGGCATCCAGCCCCCCTGGGTAGGGGTGGTAGTGGTGGTGCGCATCCAGGCCCCTGTGTGCATATGTGGCATTGGTGATGGGCATCCCGCCCCTATGGTGCTGCTGTTGCTGGTGTAAGTAAATTCTGCATCCCTCTGTGTGTGTGTGATGTGTCGTGTACGTGTTGTATGTTTTTGTGGTTGGTGTCTGACTTACCTTCTGCGCCGTACGCGTCCGTGCCTGTTCCGGTAGTAAATGTAGAATATTGGTAGGATCGGAACAAAGGGATTCATGGTTGGTTCGTCTCGTTCGTCTTTCTCGTTGCTTCGCGTCGTCCTCGTCGCTGGCGTGTTCGCCTCGTAGCCGTGGATCGTGTTGTGGCGCGAATCGGAGCTTATGTGCGCCTCTCCCGGAAGCTTTGACGTGCCGGACGTAGCGACGGGTTCGGCGCGTACGGAAAGCGCATCGTACTTGTCCGGCCGGACGGGGCTGCATTTTCCCTTCCGTGCGACTCGATTCGGCGTTTCCGGATTCGCCTCGGTCGGAGAACAGGACCTGGATTGGGTGAGTACGACTCGGCCGGATTCTATGCTGTTGTGCGCATCGTACTTGCTCGTTCGGAATAATGTACGGATCGGTCGGGAAACAGGCATTCGCATGGCTTTTTTCCAGAACGAATGGTATTGGGTGCGCCTCCGACCGAGATCGGAATCGGCCCCAAAGTGTGAGTGTGAGTGATTGTGAGAGTGGCTGTATGGATCAGTGTGTGCTTGTATTAGTTATTGTATAAGAGTGTAAGTATGTGTTAGTATATGTTTGAATAAGTGAGGTGGTGTGTGTATAACTGTATAGGTGAGTAAATGGGAGTGTGATCGATTCTTTGCATGACTGACTAGGTGTGTGAGTAACTCTATGGATGAGTGGCGGTGTGTGAGTGTCTGTATAGATATGTGAGTGCATATGATAATGCCGTATTGATGGTTGACTGCATGTATGAGTGACTGTATGGGTGAATGAGTGGATGTGTGTGTAGACCTAGGAATTAGTGAGTGGGTATGTACTAACTGGTATTGGTGTGTCTATTGTTTCGAAAACGGTAGTCTGTATTTTAGAGTGGGTGTATCAAAGGTTATATTAGGGTATGAGGAGGTGCATCAGATTATCACGGGGATGATGTCATCAGTGATGTCATTTGAGATGTCATCAGTGATGTTATCAGTGATGTCACTGACCATGTCATGAATGATGTAATATGTGACGTCATCAGCAGTGCATTGCAGGGGCGCGAGTTATAGTTAGCTGAACTACCTATAACGGACGAATTTCTCTGGTTTTGTATGAGTGAAATGTCCAACTAACTATAACGTCCCTGAAGCCTGTGGTTTTTTCAGTGAACTTCTAAGGTTTTTTAAATGCTAATTTCTAACTATAACGTTCCTGAAACCTATGGTTTTTTCAGTGAATATATATAAATATATATATATATATATACCACTTGCCAGTATATCTTTGGCGCCATTTGATGAATCTTCGCACAATTTTCAAAACTAATGGCCCACTCACTTCAGCTGCTGTGTTGAAAGTTTCGGTGTGATTCGTCAAGCGGGGCCGAAAAAAAGGGGGGGTCCCAAAACACTTTTTCTCCATTTTAATTTCCATAAGATACTGTTGATGCAGCTATAGTCCGAACTGCTGAGCGTAATGACACCAAATTTGCCAGAAAGGTAGCTCTTGGTCCAAAGTGCACTCTTTTTGTTAAATGGTGTCAATCCATTCAGTAGTTCCTGAGAAAGGTAAACATTTCTCCGATATACAAATATGGCCGCAAACCCTCCCGATCTCAAACCTGTGATCTGATTGGCTGCCAACACTTCAAACCAGGAAGTGTTGCCAGCCATCTTGTGACTCGGTTGTACAGAGTCCCAAGGAAAAAGTCAAAAAACGTAAAAAATGAAAGAAAAAGGGGCAGGATAGAAACACCCTGACCCCTAGGCCCGCTCAGGGGGTCCCACAGGGATCCCCTGGGCCCAAAAAGCATTTTTTGAAAAACATTTCAGCAGGATTCATGTTGGATCCGCAAATCCAGCTGAATTGTTTCTTAAAAACAAAGCGCAGGCTCCTGCGCTTCGTTTTCTTTAAGCCCCCGGGTAGGCTAGGTCCCAGGGGCAATCATTAAAATATATGTGGGGGACCGTGCATGCCCCGAAGCTCCGGGGATCACCACCTCCCCGGGGCTATGTTTATTAAATGTGGGGGGGCCAAGTGGGCCCCCCACTGCCCCAGGGACCACCACCACCCCGGGGCTACATTACAACATGTGGGGGGGCTCCTGCCCCCCCACACAGCCCCAGGGACCGCCACCTCCTTGGGGCACAAACTAAGTAAAGATGATGGTCTGTTGCGGACCCCTGGCACCAGGGACCACAACCTCACCGGGGCTACAAGTAGATGGGAGGGGGGCCTTGCAGCCCCACTCCAGGAGCCCTCAATGGCCTTGGGGACCGCCACCCCCAGGGCCGGCTCCAGCAATGTCCCGGGGTGCCCACCCCGGGACATTGCAGTTTGCTATGGCTTGGCAGGAGCACGGCTCCCGCCATGCCATAGCAAACTCTGCTTCGCTTCATGGAAGCAATAGCATGGAAAATGCTCTCGCTTCCATGAAGTGAAGCAGAATTACCTTTCGCCATAGGGAGCTGCATGTTAGCAGCTCCCTCTGCCCAAAAGTAGTGCCGGTGCCCGCAGGAGGCGGGGAGCCAGTAGGGACAGCGGGGGCCTTGAGGCTCCCCTGTGGTCCCCAATGATGTGACCATGCCACGGGGGATGGGGTCCCCGGGGCAAAATCAGCCCGGGTAGGGGGGCTGGGCAGGCCCCCCACCCATAAAAAAAAGTTAAGGCCTGGCCCTGTGGATGGGGACCCTGGGCTGAAAATGGCCTCAGGAGGGGGGCCCCCTTCCTTTAAATATATATATATTTTTTTAAAATAGAAATGGCCATGCCCCGGGGAACGGGGTCTCTGGGGCCAAAATCGGCCTCAGGAGGGGGGCCAGGCAGCCCCTCTCCTTTTTTACTTAAAAAAATGGGTCAGGCCCTTAGGAATGGAGTCCCCAGGGCCCAAAAAGAATCAGGGGAAGGGGGGCCACTCAGACCCCCTACCTAAAATAGAAAAGAAAATGAAGCCGGCAGCTCGCCGGAGGCCCCGCCCCCCTCTGCACTACCCTACAAACACGCCTCCTGGCACGCTCTTGGTTGGGGGATGAAGTCCCCTTTGCTGCTGAAGGTCCTTAGGGGCCAACTAGCCCACCTGTTACCTTCAGTAAGCCCCATACAGTGGGATTGCTGAGAGGTGGTCGGAGGCCACACCCATTTTCCACCGCTCTGCAATCCCAATGTGTGGGGCTTACTGGAGGTAACAGGTAGGCTAGTTGGCCCCTAAGGTCCCCCAGAAGCAAAGTGGACTTCCTCCCCCTGTTAGAATAAAAATGTCATAGCTGTGTTGTTTATATATTATTCTGCATAAGTTAGCATTTGCGGCACCATTTTATGTTTGGCTGTCATTTTGATCCATGAGCGTAATTAATCTCTCTCTGCCTCTGCGAGAAGCAGCTTTGGTAATTTTAGTTTTCTCGAAGGTTGGGCCTTGCTGTACTGATGAATACACTGTTCTTATTAGCGCATACCTTTCCCATTAGATAGAGGCCTGCTCCCACTAGTCAAGCGATGGGCACAGGCAGAACGACCTTGGCATAGGGATAGTGTGTGCCCGGTCTCAGGATCAAAACTTATCCTTTTGTACCTCCTTTGTGTAGCTGCCTCCATCTGGAAATTTCCAGTCTGGGTGTGCCTTCTTTGGTTCTGAATCGTACAAAATGTATCACCATGTTTTCTGTTGTCAGTCCCTCTGCAGCAATCCTTAGAGACTGGGAAAATCGGGCTCCGCTCGAGTGTACCTGAATAAATACTTGTATTCTCTACTGTCTGACCGACTCTTCATTTGTATGGAAGGCTTAGAGGTGGTCGCGAGTGACCCGGGTTGCCATAATCGGGTCACTTCCTTCAGTTGGTGCCCGAACAGGGACCCCATCGGGCGAGTGGCCCATCCCCTCCTGAGGACGGGTGGGGAAGTCGAGGCCACAGTCGAGTTGGACGGACGGACCAGGGATCCCTGCACAAGAGAGTTCCTGAACTCGCAGCTGCCCCTTTTGTCCCGCCGGACTGTGCCTCACCCAGTGGTCATCTTGACTGGGGTCCTGAAAGGCGAAACCCTTGGATCTGACCGTTTTGATCTGAAGAGTCGGCAGTGGAGAATAAATTTGTTTGATTTGTGTGCACCAGGTGAGTTTGTTTTGGTTCTTTGTGGATATGGTACCATTTTGGTTTGTATTTGGCGCGGTCTGAGAACCGATTTTGGTACGAGGTGTCTGTGAACACTCTGCCAGGCAACATAACGAATTTGGCTCACTTTTGAAAATGCCTGGATTTAGCCGATTCTTGGTTTCTTGTTGTCGTTGTTACTCTGCAGATGCTCAATTGGAAGAAATTCAGCCAGCGCCTCCAGAAGGCACTCTGAATTTTGATATGTATGTGAAGCATGGCCTTGGCCCTATTATGTTTAGTACATTATGGCACAAATATACGAGGGACAATGCCGAGTTGCAGTGGCCATTGACGGGCATTGATGTGTTTTTACAGGAGAAGTTGTTTGCAAAAAGAAGTAGACAGTCTATGTTTGATTCTCTTCGAACGTGGCAAAAGGAGGCTAAACAGAGGCGAATGAAAGCAGAGAAAGAGGCCCGGAAGGGGAGAATACAAACATTGACTCAGAAAGCTGTAGCACATGATAGAGAGAAACAAGAGATAGGAATTGAACGTGAAGATCGGAGATTGATAAATCTTATGTAACCCAAGAAGAAAACTATATGTTTGTGGAACAATTGTTAGATACTTGACCCCCACCCCCATATGCCCCACAAAGGATATATCCCGCTCTTCCCTCACAGGCTCAGCTACCCGGTTCTTCTGTCTCTGCTGTTTCTGCTTCTGTTACTGTTGATCGGACTGCCTTGGCCACGGCACCTCCTGTCCTTTCTTTGTCCTCGCCGTCTGTTGCAACTATGACTATTAGTACTCCTGCAACACCTATTGCTTCGGCGTCCCTTTTGCCAGCTCTTACACCCGCGACACAGCCGGCAGTGACGTTAGTGCCTACTACCTCTGTTATCACTCCCACTGTGTTCTTCCATTCCCCGACATTACCGAGTAGTGGGACACCAGTATGTGGATTTGAGGATAGAGACTGGACGAAGTTCAAGGAGTGAATGGGTCTGTATGTGCGATCGGAGATGGGAGATGCAGAGAAAAAGGTAGTGGCTAATCAGGCTGTGCAGTGGGCTCGAAACCCCATTTATGGTATGGAAGATGTGTGGAGTGTGATAAAAGATTATGAGCCTTTTGTACAACAGCATGCCCATAAGCATATGTCAGCTACTATGATCGGTCTTTGGGAGCAGTGCTTTAATGATGCAGCACCGCAAATTCTATATGATGTTAAGGATCATGTATATGTTACTGATAAGGCACCTGGTCAAGTTTTTGGTAATGTTGCCACGTTGTTTGCTTATTGGGGTAGACTGCTTGAGAAGAGTCCCACCCCGGTATCTCAGTTTCTGATGCGGAAGGGTCATCCTATCTATCATCCCGAAATACCAGAGCTAAGGATCAGCATAATGTTGTTACTAGACTAAGGGCAGCGGCCCGTTTCCAAGAACAATGGGTTTATACTCCGTGGAAAAGGAGTGAAGTCTTGTCTCTTAAGACTTAGTTATCTGATCCTAGGAAGAATCCGACTGCTTATTATGAAGAATTGACTGAAGCTGCCTCTTCTACAGTGATGACACTTGCTGATATTGAAATGTTCTTTGGCTTACTAGTTCCAGTTGATATTTGGAGACAAGTACACACACAGGATCATGCTGCAGAATTGGGTGGTACCTGGGATCAAATTAAAGTATGGGATCAGGAACAGAAGCCGGGTGATAAGCCTAGACCAGAGATACTTGCTTTGCCCGGCCGTATCATTACGTATATGCATTCTCTTATCCCTCAGAGAAAAGTTGATTGCGACAAGTTATCGGCTTGCCGTCAAAAGAAAGATGAGAGTGTGTCTGATTTTTTCACTCGGTTTGAAGGTGTGTTTGTAGACTATAGTTGACAGGATTTGTCGATCGAAGGTGGCGTTCGATTGTTTGTTAATAGATTTGTTTCCAATTTGCTTACTGAGATTGCAACAAGATTACAGGCTTCTGAGAGCACCTGGTCCACATCTTCCCCTTCTGTTATTTTGAATATGGCACAGTATTACGAACATAGGGAAAATGAGGATAAGGAGAGGACGGAGAAGAAGCACAAGGATCTGAAGACGAAGGTGTTGTTGCAGCAGGCTTCTAGGGGAAATGGTAGAGGACGTGGTGGTTCGGCCCAACAGCTTCCACGCACTAGCAGGCCCACAAATACCAGGCCTTTAGGGCTGAATCAGTGTGCGTATCATAAAGAGGAGGGACACTGGCGTAGCGAGTGTCCTGTGCTTTTGCAGAAGGTGGCGGTCCCGAGAGGACGAAGTTCTCATGGAAGGGGTCGTGGAGCTGGTGGTCAGGACAGGGCTCAGAATGCTGTGGCCTCGCAGGGTCACTCTGATCAAAATTACTTTGATGACTCTCAGGGAAGACAGTATTATCATGATGATTATGACACGGATGAGGTGACAGGGATGTTATACAGCTAGGAAAGCCAGGGACAGAGTGAGGGGCCAGTTCTGATACCTGTAGATCAATGCGGTCCGTATGTTAGTGCGGATGTGCATGGTTCGGCTAAGGGGTTTTTGGTGGATACAGGTGCAACAAACAGTTCCATTTCACGTTCCTTGGTCCCTGGGGCAGCTCTGTCTGGCCATAATAATGTTTCAGTAGGTTTTTCTGGTGTACCGGTTGTGAGCCCCATATCAAAACCCCTTGCGTTGACTATTGGTCCTTTCACTGTAGATTCGCCATTCTTGTTGACATCTAATTGCGGAGAAAATTTGATGGGTTTGGACCTGTTGAAAAAATTGCATGCCACGATTTACTGCTCCCTGGGTGGGTGTTTACATGACAATTGGTCCGGATGTAGTGTGCACTACACAGTGCCTGTCCAAAGATGCGCATCTTCCTGCGGAGTTTAAAGATGTACCGCCCACTCTTTGGGTGACAGGTGACACAGATGTGGGACTGTTACAGATACCGCCAGTTTCGATCCGAGTTAAAGACAATGCTATTTTACCTCGCATCCCTCAGTATAAAATACCGCAGGCAGGTGAGCGAGCTTTATTGAACATTGTGCAGGATTTGATTGAGAAAGGAGTGGTTGAGGAGACGACTGCTAATGTTTGTAATAGCCCTATTCTTCCCATTCTCAAACGGACACCTTCGGGTTCCTCTGATGATCATGCAGATGTTTATCATTTTGTGATGGACTTGTGGGAAGTTAATAAAATAGTAATTCCCCAGTTTCCGGTGGTCCCTGACATTATGACTCTTTTGACAATGATTCCTTCTTCTGCTACAGTCTTTTCTGTCATTGACTTGAAAAACGCGTTCTTCAATATTCCCAATCAGCCTGACAGCAGGTATCTGTTTGGGTTCACTCTAGCTGGTAGAAGCTTTAGATTCTTTCGTGCTCCTCAAGGCTATACAGAGAGTCCGAGTATCTATAGTCAGGCATTGAAAGGTCAGCTGGATTCCTTTTTGCTCCCTACAGGTAATGTATTGCTTCAGTATGTCGATGACTTGCTCATCACCTTGGATACAGAACAAGGTTGCAGAGACAGTACGGTTAAATTGTTGTTACATTTAGCTGAACATGACCATAAAGTATCCTTTTCCAAATGTCAGTATTGTCGACAGGAAGTCACCTACTTAGGTCACCTACTTTCGAAGGAGGGTAGGAGATTGACCCCTGAGCGCATCAGTACCATTGTTAAAATGCCCATTCTGCAAACTCAGAAAGATGTGCGCGCTTACATAGGTATCACTTCCTATTGCAGGCAGTGGATACCTAGCTATTCGCTGTTAATCAAACCCCTGCTTGCTTTAACACTAAAAGATGTGCATGAACCCTTGCCCTGGATGCCTAAATGTCAGCAGTCTTTTGAGCAATTGAAAACTGCGCTTTGTTCGGCTCCAGTACTCGGCAACCCCGACTATACTAAGCAGTTTGTGTTGTTCGTCCATGAGATGGCCGATTGCACGCTTTCTGTTTTAACACAAAAATTTGGAGATAAGCAACGGCCGTGTGCTTACTTCTCTGCTGTGCTCGATCCAGTCGCACAAGCCCTCCCGAGCTGTCTAAGAGCGGTCGCGGCTGTGGCTGTCTCGATAAGGTAATCGGCTTGACTCGTGCTTGATACTGAACTCACAGTCATGGTACCCCGTGCTGTAGATACACTTTTGAATAAGACAAAGACACAGCACCTCACCAGTGCACGTCTAACAGGTTATGAATTAACGCTGTTTGCCTAACATATTACGATCAAACGATGTGCCACACGGAATCCAACCACGTTACTACCCCTCCCTTCTGAGAATGAGGAGATTAACATACATGATTGTATTTTCCGGACGGAAGAAGAGATGAAAGGACGGGTAGACTTGACTGATGTTCCCTTATCTGACCCTCAAGGGGAACTATATGTCGATGGCTCTTGTTTTAAATTATCAGATGGCACTACAACTGCTGCATATGCTATTACTACGCTGCGTACAGTAGTTGAGACATCCTGAGTTCCCTATCAGTTGGCCCATGCTGCAGAGCTCGTTGCCCTAATACGAGCCTGTGAGTTTAGTGAGGGACTGGTTGTTAATATCTATACTGACAGCCAGTACGCCTTTGGAGTCGCCCATAATTTTGGGTGACTCTGGGCAGAGAGAGGGTTCCTTACTTCCCATGGTACAAAGATTCAGCACGGTCATCTTATATATAGGCTTCTGTCCACTTTGTCACTCCCTAAGAAATTGGCAATAGTAAAGTGTAGCGCCCATAGGAAAGTTACTGACGATGTAGGTAAAAGAAATGCTTTTGCAGATCAGACAGCTATGGAAACAGCCCGGACTAGGATGAAAAGACTGTTTGTAGCAGGTCCCGCTAGTTGGGTGCCCGAGGTCACCATGTTTGAAGATACACTTGAGAGTGTGAAGGAAATACAGAGTGAGGCCACAGTGAAGGAATTAGCAGTGTGGCAAGAAAGTACAGCACAATTGAACGATGAGGGATGTTGGATTGAAAAGTCAGGGAAGCAAAGATGGATGTTGCCAGATGCATATGTTCTTCCTGTAGTCACAATGGCCCATGGCCCAGCCCATATCAGTGCTAAGGGTATTTGCAAGCTTTTAGACCCTGTGTGGCAGAATGATAACATCTCCAAAACTGCTGCACATTTAGTGAAGTATTGCATGGTGTGCATGATGCACAATCCTGGAAAGGGTACCTCTACACCACCTGGTAATTTTGCACCACCTACTTTCCCTTTTGAGGCCCTTCAGTTAAATCATATTGAATTGGACAGGGTCAATAATTTGAAGTACGTGTTGGTGGTTGTTTGTGCATTTAGTAAATGGTTTGAGGCTTACCCCACTAAAGACAATACAGCCATTGCGACTGCAAAGATACTCCTGAAGGAGTTCTTTCGTCGTTTCGGCTTGCCCCGTTTGATCTGGAGTGATAACGGAAGTCACTTTAATGCCAATGTCATATATTTAATTTGTGACGGTTTGCACATAAAACAGAAATTCCATGCTGCAAACCACCTGCAATCAGCAGGTTTGGTTAAGAAGTACAATGGTACTCTCAAACTGAAGTTGGCAAAGATTCAGGAGACAACAGGGTTACAGTGGCCAGATGCTTTACCATTAGCTCTTTTGTCGACAAAAACAACAGCACATTCTAGAACACGATTGTCACCCTATGAGGTCGTGTTTGGATGGCCGGCAAATATCTGCAGCGTCCCGCGCCCTCGTAGGATTTCCGATATTGAGTATCCATTGTTGACAGACTATCTTTGCCAGTTAACTGAAAATTTGCGTTCTATTCACCAACAGGTCCACGAGTCCCTTCCACCTACACCAGAGGGGCCCGGACACGATATTCGGCCTGGGGATTTCGTATTTGTGAAGAACTTCCAGCAGAAGAAGCAGCCCGTTGGAAGGGACCTGAACAGGTCCTCCTGGCCACTCAAACCGCTGTGAAAGTCGCCGGCTGAAAGAACTGGGTTCACACCAGCCATTGCTGCAGGATACCCTCACCCTTGCCCTATGATCAGTGGGTGAGGGATGGCATTGGGGACACTGAGTGTGAGAAGGTGCCTCAGTTCGTCCCCTTCAGCAACGAAAAGTTAACGTAGACCCAAACGGATGTAGAGAATGATGACGTGCTAAATGCAGCGGTTCCTCCAGAAATTCGAGCCATTAAGGAGCCGCTGTTTGTTGACCCCTCTGTGCCTGGAGTCAACAGGTACAATTTGCGTCCTCGCCTGAGGAATAGTGCACCAAAGGAGAAGTTAGATTAGTTAGGGATGGACTGTGTAAGTTAGGATGTACTTTGCTATACTACCAACGGTGTTAGTTCAGGGTGTCTTGAGATTGGTGCACTATTTTGACATTGGACAGGATAAATAGAACGTGCTCCCTAGGAAGGGGGTACCTTATCCTGAGCCACGTGGGATTCATCGTGAGCTTAGGACTGAGCAAGCTCCACCACCGGTGCTCAAGAGCGCCAACTTTGATGAACAATAGGAGCCTGTACCAGTGAGGCTCTGATGGACACTGGGAACACTTACCTTTGCTATCAGTTTTATTGCATTCCTCTTCTTGTTCTATAATGCATCCATTTGGTCGACCTATTGAGGAGGAGGAACAGCCATTTGCACCACCGCGTTTAGCGCGAGGTTGGTCAACAAAGAGTAAAATGGTTTGTATATTAATTGTTGTGATTACGCTAATAACAATACTTGGAATATCCTGGTTTCTAGAGGAGAAATATCCTGTACATTCCTTGGTTGGTACAATGCCCACTCCCCTGAGCACGTGTTTGTCACTTTGGCTCCACACAAAGCAGCGCATAGGTTGTCCTACACCGATAATGTTTTTATACAAATGTTGCATCAAGCTGATAACGTCTCCAATACAACCAATTGTTGGGTTTGTGGGTTGCTCCCTTCAGTCACTCATAAGAGCGATAATTTGTTGTCCATGCCACTGTCGTATATTGGTAGCTGTAAAGGTTGGTTCGAATTGTTTCTGCTGGTGTATTACCAATTCCAGCTCTCTACTCTGGGTGTGACACCTTCTGATTCTCACACTACGGTAGAGTATTTACGTTTTTATCAAGGGATTACTCCCATAGGACCAGCAGGAGCAGGGACCCTCGGTACATTGTCCTCAGAGTCCTGTATGAACACGTACCGTAAAGTGAAGAATGATACCTGGTTTTGAATGGAAATGGCAGATTTCCAAAGGTTCAACACCTCTGAGTATTTTCAATCTTTCCAAGCTCACAATATTTCCAAAGACAAACCAATACCGGTGTCCGTGGTGAACACAACAGCTAGTTTTTTGTGTCCAGGGGACTGGGGAGATGAAGGTGGGGAAGAGTAAATGTAATTTCACCTACAAGCTAAATACGACTAGGAGTACGCCTTAGGTCCTACCTCACAATGTCTATTTTGTCTGTGTTTCCCAAGCTCATGTCTGGCTTCCGAGGGGATGGCCAGGCACATGTTATCTCTCTTTCCTCCTTCCCCCTGTGTATGATGCCCCGTCCAATTATCATAAAGTTCATCAGCTGCAGTGTAGGAGTACCTACTTGTCCCGAGTCAGAAGGGTTGTTGACACAAAGGATATAGGGCCAGATGTACGACCATTGGAAATTGCGACTCGCAAATTGCGACAAACTCCGAGTCGCAAATTGCAAGTCGCAATTTCCAATGTACAACAGTGTCTGAGACATTGTTAGCGATTCCCAATGGGGTCCTAAATTGCATGCCTCATGAATATTAATGAGGCTGTTGCAATTTGCGACCCAATTGGAATGGCGGGCACTCCCAGGGATGGTGGCCTGCTGGGGTCAGCAGGCCTTCATGTCTGGAACTGCTTTTAAATAAAGCATTTTTTTTTCCTTAAAGGAAAAAGGTATGCATTTAAAAAAATATATATCTTTTCATTTGAATTTTTTAAGGACAGACAGTGGTCAGGCAATGGTAACTTTTTTAGACACGGCCACAGAAAAAACAGAGAAATGGTATTACGTCAAATTAGGCAGGAAGCTTGATCTTGGTCTGTAGATTGTGCTTTTTGTGATTTGATGTAAATCCATTCAGTAGTTTTTAAGAAATTAAGGGTAAAAAATTATTTGGACGTTTGGGCTTGCAACAGACTCACGAGCCTCCTGTACGAGCGCAAATTAAAAAATTGAGCCCTGTGATTGGTCGAGAGGCCCGTTTTTCTTATGAGCCTTCATGCTCTTGCCAGAATGAGAGACTCTCCCGAGTCCTGTGGGATTGAGCACTCTGATTGACTGGCTGTTGGAATGGTAGAAATGAAATGGCCTCCATTACGGTTTACTGTGAAAAGTTTGAGGTGTTGTGGAAATAAAATAAAAAAGCTGTATAAAGGGGAAGCAGAAAATCATGCTGTCCACCTAAGTTTAGAGAGGAGGTGTGTAAGGGATAACTACTGTGAAGAAAATAAATGTATACTGTTTTTAACTAATTTTTACGATCTCACAGGATCGCGAACAGGAAAAAGGAGTAGATGAATTTTCAATACACTCCATTAGTAGGAATGCATATTGTGGTGCTTGTTTTTGAGAGAAAGTGTGTGAAAGATAAGTACTGTGATGAGTAAATGGTTATTTTTTATGGGGTCCATTCGATCTTGTGAGCATCCCACAAGACTCACATGGGAAAGCCTGCCAAGAGGTGTTTGCAATTCTGCGATCCTCTTGTGAGATTCGCATGAAAAATTACTAGGCCTGCCACAAGATATTTTACGATCCTGCAGGAGTCACAAGATTGTATGGGGAGAAGTAAAAAAAAGGGTCAAGGCTCAGCCAATGGTTACTATTCTTATGACATGGTTGAAGAAGTGCTGCGATGTGATAGAATGAGGAACCAGAGATAGCTTACTTTGTCATTGGTGCTTTGGAGGAGAAGTAAGTCTCTTTAGTTGTGCTCAGCAGAAGTTATTTATCTGGAGTTGAAAGAAGCTGATGTGGTCATTTGAATTTAAGAAAGAAGTCCAAGTTCAGTTATTTAGTAATATATTTCATAAACTTTGTTGTGAAGTGTCAGTAAGTGCATAATGTTGGCAAACATCTTCTACACCATGTTTGCAGAGGTGTATGGGGAGGTGTAGATATGTTCATATATAGCTATTGAGAGGTGCAGATTAGAATATAGAAAGATGTGAGCAAGATTTGCAGATTGTGTTACAAAATGAAGTGTACAAACTGTGTGCACTTGTAAGTAAAGGAAGCAGTGCTTCTGTAATTACAAAACAAAGAATGTAATAATACAAGCTGTACTGTTCTTATGAATCTAATATACATTAGCTCTATGAAATATTTGAGTGGTGATATTGCTATGTATAGTGTGAAAAGCTGTGGTGAGTGTTAGCAAAGGTGTCGCAAAAGAAATGTGTTACTTTATAAAGTTTTATGAAATGAGGTTTGATGGCATGTTAAAATTTATTTGTGAAAAAAGTGCAGTGGGTAAGGGTGAGGAATTTTTCAGGAGAAAAGATAACTATTTACTGGTGTATTAGATGTAAATATGTGATTGTGGGTGAAAAAGGTAGAAAGAGTTTGAAAATATACTGATGTATCACTGTTATCAATTATTAAAATTATTGACCAGAGTGTAGCTTTTATCTTTTTGGTTAATGTGTCTTTTTTTAGGAAGAAAATGGAAACTTGTCTCTGAGGAAATAATCATCTGGTTACATAGGCAGCAAAGAAGAGCCTTGTTAAAGCAAGCAGGATTATTCTGCTGCTCAGCAATAGCTACCTCTTCAGGCATAGTGTATTCAGGTTGGTAGGATGTTGAGGCACCTGTACAGTTGAGTAGTTCAGCAGCACGAGCTAACTCTTCAAGAGCTAGGCTTTGTGAACTGTAATTTATAGATTTGCTACTTTGCTGAGACTTTATTGCCAACTTGACTGCCATCACATACCAGGAAACTGAAGAGTCACTGACAGGCTAAGGTGGCTAAAATACTGGAAAAGAAGTGCTAACTAGATCAAAATCCAGTAGGCAAATAAAGCAAAAAAGGGGTGTGTGTATTGCAGCTGCTTATGAGAGTTAGACATTTTTTTATGTATTTTTAAGTAGTTTGTTTTCTTTGTATTATAGTTGTTCATATAGTTTGTGTTGGAAGTAATAACCAAAAGATGAGGTAAGAACTCAGTAACTTCTTTATTGGCCATCCACTCTCTTCAAACTGATAGTGCATCACCAACATTCTAAGGCAGGCTCTCAAAGGAGAGTCCACAGGGGGAAACAGGGAAGGGGTGGGCAGGGTCATACCAAAGGGGTATGGAGAGGGAGAGAGATTATAACATACCTCCCTTATTTACCTAAGGCTAAACACTGCTGTATTTGACAAGTTTATCACAACTCCACAACTGTCCATTCTCCAGAAGTACCACATTGTTGATGGTCTTGGTCACACGACAAGGAGGGTAGAATTTGCTATGGCTGTGCAAGTCTTTTACACTCCTCTTGACTTGCACCATGTCACCTATGTTATGTTATGTTATGTTATGTTAATGACACTTATAAAGCACGTCGATTACCCGGAGGTGTCCTGGCGCTAGCTTAATCTTCTGAGGGCCGTAGGCGGAATAGAGAATGTTGTGACCGGATTATTGTGAGAAGAGCCATGTTTTTAAGCCCTTTCTGAAGGACAGAAGATCCATGGTGTTTCTTAAATGAAACGGCAAATCATTCCAAGCTTTTGCCGCACAGTGAAGGAAACTTCTGCCACCCCATTGGGCTTTTTTTACACGCGGCACTACGACCAGCTTGGCCCCCTTTGATCGTAATGTTCTTTCCGGAGTATACCATTGGAGTCACCGTTTTAAGTACTCCGGCCCTGTGCCCTGGAGTGCTTTAAAAACCATGCATAAAGCTTTAAAGCGTACTCGACTCCTTACTGGGAGCCAGTGCAATTTTTTAATGTCTTTAGATACCGAAGAGAATCTCGATGTTCCTGTGAGCAGTCTAGCTGCTGCATTCTGTAACACCTGTAGCTTGTTCAAGGATCTCTGCTGAGCATTTAGGTAAAGACTGTTGCAATAGTCCAGTCTCGCCATCACAAGAGCCGTGACCACAGTTTGTCTACTTTCCAGGGGCAAGAATGGCAATATTTTCCTAAGCATTCTCATAACAAACATTGTTTTTGATGCCACTGCATTTACTTGGGGCCCGAAGGTAAGTCTCTCATCCACTATTACACCCAGGTTTTTACCTTATTTGTGGGAACGGGGAGAGTGCCCATCGAGTCCGGCCACCACTTGGGTGTCCAAAAGTTGGCATTGTTCCCGAACAATATAACCTCGGTTTTGCCCGAGTTGAGCTTTAGGCAGTTCTCTGCCATCCAATTTCCCACTGACAGCATACAGTCCTGGAAACGTCCTTCAATGCCTGCCTCATTGCCTGGTGTCAACGATACCACAATTTGGGTATCATCCGCATAGGAGGTGAGACCAAATCCAAATGCGCTTATAATAGGAGCCAAAGCACTGACATAAACATTAAAAAGCGTTGGGCTGAGAGAGGACCCCTGTGGCACGCCACAGGGCAGTGCAAAAGAATTGGACTGATAGTCTCCCAGTGCCACGATTTGTCTTCTGTCAGCAAGAAAAGATCTCACAAGATCCAGGCTTTCCCACAGATTCCAAAAGCTTTTAGACGGTCCATTAGTATACCGTGATGGACCGCGTCGAAGGCAGCGGACAAATCCAATAGGATCAGGGCCGCCCTGCCTCCCCGATCAACAGCTTCCCTGATCTCCTCTGTGGCTTTAATGAGTGCGGACTCTGTGCTGTGTCCCTCTCTGAAGCCATATTGAGAGGGATCCAACGCTTGAGTCTACCCTCCACTTGGGAGTTTTGACTCCATTCTTTTTATCGTACCACCTCTTGTACCTGCTTTGGTGACGTTCTACCTTCTTATCAACTTCTTCGGGATTAGAACCCACAGCCCTACCACCACCCAACCACATGGGGTTCAACTTAGTGCAGGGTTCTCTTCTTCTGAGGGCAACAAACGGGGACTCCCCTGATTCAAGGTTGGGTGAGGTGTGGTACGCCCATAAACAGTCATGCAAGGATGATTCAACATCATGACCATTTACTACAGCTAACTGTAAGTGTTCTTTTATTAGTCTATTGGCCCTTTCTACTAGGCCATTTGCCTTGGGGCAATAAAGCACAGTTTTTTCATGTTTGATGTTCAGATTTGTTAAAAAGTCCTTCATCTGTTGCAATGTGAACTGTACCCCATTGTCAGTGACCAGGGTAGATGGTATCCCTTCCTTTGGGAAAACTTCCTTGAGAAAGTCTAGGACTGTTTTAGTGTTGGTGATATGGACAAACTTTTGTGTGATCCAGTGGGATGTGTAGTCCACCAACACCAGCATGAATTTTTTGTACATCCCCAAGTTGTCCATGGGTCCAATTTTGTCCATGGCAAGTTTACTCCATGGTTTGAGAGGAACTTCGACAGGAGACAACGGGGCTTTGCGTGTGGACTTAGATTTTTCACTTTTGGCACAACTGTGACAGTCCTTCACCTGTTGTTCTACCATGGTGCCCATCAAGGGGAACCAGAAATTCACTCTAATTCTGTTCTTTGTCATGCTGCGCCCCAGGTGACCCTCGTGTGCCAATTCCATGATTCTCTTCCTCAGTCCTTCCGGAGGTACAATTCTATTCTGGCGGTACACTTTGTCTCCTATAGTGCTCAGTTCGAACCTGACCTCCCAGAAGTCTCTGATCTCTTCTTCGACTTCACTGCGCTTGCTGGGCCACCCTTCCACCATTATCTCCTTTAGCCTGCATAACCCTTTATCTTCTTCCATGCCTTTTTCCCATTCTTCTTCTGTTAGAGCAGGGTCCGTTATGGCCATGATAGGACTATCTAGCATTTCCTCTGGCAGTTCCGCTTGCAACGGTGTTCTGGACAGGAAATCTGCAATTTTGATATCACCACCTGGGATATACTCCACCTTGAAGCAGAAGTTTTCAAGGCCCAGTATCCATTTGCATATGCGGGGTATACTGTGTTCCATCCCTTTGACAGTAAATATGAATGTGAGGGGCTTGTGGTCAGTGCGGATGGTATAGTTCAAACCCCAAAGAAAGAACTTAAAGTGTTTCACCGCCCAGAAGCACGCCAGCGCCTCCTTCTCAATGACTGAATAGTTACTCTCAGCCTTGGTAAGACAACAGGAGGCAAAGGCAGTTATCCTTTCCTCCTTGACATCTCTTTGAGTAAGTGTAGCCCCCAGGCCCTTGTTGGATGCACCGGTAGAGAGGATGGTCTTTTTTCTGGGATCAAAGGTACCTAAAGCTGGAGAACTGATCATTTCTTCTTTCAAGGCATCCACCGTGCACTTATGTTGGTTCTGCCACTCGAAATCCTTGCTTTTTTTTTAAAAGGTCTCACAATTGTTCGCACTTCCCAGAGAAATTCTTAATGCACTTGGCCATGTATTCTAGTAACCCCAGAAAAGATTTTAACTCTTCCTTATTCTTGGGGTATGGGGCATCCCTCACAGCATTCAGCAAATTGTGCTTTGGCCTAAACCCACTCTCAGAAATAGAGTGCCCAAGGTAATCCACCGACGTCACACGGATTTGGCACTTGGATTTCTGCACAGCCAACCCAACATCCATCAACCTCTTGAAGATGTCCCTGAGTGTTTGGTCATGGGCCTCAGCGGTTCGTCCGTACACCAGGATGTCGTCCTCGATACACATGGTATGATCCACGTCCTTCAGGATTTGGTGCATGATCTTCTGGAAAACCGCTGCGGCTGATGCCAGACCAAACAGCATCCTTTTGAACATGTATGCTCTGTGTGGGGTTATGAATGCAGTGAGTGGTCTAGAGTCAAGGTGGAGATCTACTTGGTGGTAGGCCATGGAGAGGTTGATGACGCTAAAGTGCTTCGCCTGTCCCATGGTACTAAGCATTTCGTTTATGTTAGGAAGTGGGTACCTTTCGACCCAAATGTTTTCATTAAGACTCTGCTAGTCCTCACATAAACAAATTCCTTCTCCGTTGGCCTTGGATGTGATCACAATGGGTGCCAACCATTCAGACGTATCAATGGGTTGTATGATTCCCATACCGTACAATCTGTCCAATTCCTTCTCTAAAGGTTCCCTCATTAAATGTGGCACCGGGCTTAACTTAACTTGTGTACGGTGGGTCTGGCATTGGTTTTGAATTTAATCTTGTGCTGGAAATCATGGAGGATGCTTAGTTTTTCCGCAAATAGTTTGGGAAACTCCTCACATATACCAGTCCCAGATTGGATGTCATCTGTCAAAAGCACTTGATCTTGGTTATTAGGATCCAGAATTATACCTAACTCTTTCTGGTGTTGCCATCCCAATAGATTAGACCTTGTCTCCACAATGTAAACCTTCCCCACTGTGCTCCTTCCCTTGAACTCAATGTGCATTTCTTTCATTCCAACAAGGGGTTGGGTTCTTTGGTGTATCCTGTAGGCGAGATGTCAGGTACCTTTAATGTGATACCCCCTTGCCTGTCCATGCTCACAAAATCAGTATGGTTCAATACAGTAAATGGGGAACAGGAATCTGCGTACATGGTGACAGCCTTGCTTTTGAGCAGCACATCGCATTTTGGATAGATTACATTAATACTTCCTATTGTGTCCTTTACCTGGAAGACATATTTCTTTTCATTGGGAGTGACACATTTAACGTCTTTGACCAAGACACCTTTTTACCCCCACACTCTCTGTTGTTAGGGTCACCTTCTCTGCACACTATGGCGAAGTGCCCCCTTCTATTGCACTTCTTACATGTGACACTTTTGGCTGGGCATTGGATATTGTTGGCTAAGTGATTGCTGCTGCCACACCTGAAACATCTAAGATTCCTTTCATTTAGTAGAGATTTGTTGTGCAAACTTTCCTTCCCCTTGACTTTGCAAATTTCACTTTTCTCCTCACTTTCCTGTACATTGGCTACCAGATCAGTAGGAAATTTCATTTCTTTGATGCACTTGGCAGTGTGTTCCACTAACTGGGCAATGGCAACTGCCTCCCTGAGGCTGTGGTTCCTGGCTAACAGTTTTTCCTGTATGTTGTTCGTGCAACGTACTAGCTGGTCTCTTATAAGAGAATCTGTGAGGTTACCAAAATCGCACAATTTGCTTAGACCCCTTAGTGCTGCAATGTAATTAGTTACTGTCTCTTGTTTCCCTTGCGACCTACAGAAGAATCTGTGGCAGTCTAACACCACATTGATTTTGTCCTCAAAATGCATTTCCAATTTGAGCATGGTACCGGCAAATATGTCCATTGCCTCTGCTTCCCCTTCTCCTTCATTCTCTGGTTTAGGCAATGTTTCATAAATTTTCTGCCCATATACCCCCAAATTGTGTAGAAGGATATGCTGTTTTCGCAATGGTGAGAAACGTTCCCCCTAATGGCAATTAAGTACTATTCAAACAATTTGTCCCAGTCCTTCCAGCATATCTCAGGCTCTCCGTTCTCATTTAGGAACGATGGGGGTTGACTCATGCTCGCCGCAGCCATCATCTTGCAGTAAAACGGGGAAAGGCACTGGCCAAGATCCTTTAAGATGGCAAGAATTGGTGTGAGTAGGCTGTGGTCACAGCAAAAATGGCCCAAATGTAGCCCACAGCAGTCACTGTGACTCCCAAACACAGAACCAACGCAGAAAAGTCCTCCCCCTGGTAGACTCCCAAGAAATGTCTACTTGTAGTTCGTAGGCTAGCACGCACAGGCAGGCTATAATGCTTAGAGCTGCTGAACTATCGATCTTGCCAACTGCTAAGGAGGAGGAAATGTACTCTCAGGGCAACCAGAGCTTAGCTGCGCAAAAATTAAGTCTCACCTTTCACTGGCCAACGTCTTGTATGGTGGTGCTGTCGCACACAGGGCTGAATAAATACGACCCGCTAACCTGGACATGTAAATCAGTGGTTGAGGCTGCGTAGGAGTGAATCACACACCACAAATAATACATGCCGGGAAACGGCCGAAGGAGTTTCGTGGATAACTAACACTGCTAAGAGATGATCGACAAAGCACAGGTTCCTCACCAAATAGCGCTCTCAGAAGATGAAAACGCCCCCTCCAGCTGGGCTTCGACATCCTGACAGGAATGCGGCTCCGCCTGACACATGCACACTGACAAGGAAAGGCCACGGTGTGTGCACGTCAGGAGAGATTATTGTCTCCGGCGTCTGCCGTACGGGAAGCTTTGAGCTGACAGGAAATTGACAGGGACCCTGTGGTTGACGACAATACCCCCTCAACCGACCTTCACTGAGGTAAAATCTTGCCAGGCACAAGAAAACTGGGCGTACGCCGGCAGACTCACTTGCGCTGTGGGGAACGAAGGAATCCGCTCACAGCTGCTCAAGCGAACTCCTCGCAGAATGCTGTAAACCTGTCAGGCACCAGAGAGTTCCGGCACACAGCTTTAGAAATGTCTGTGGCATGGCAGGAATGCAGGATACCCAGACAGCTGGGCAAGGAACAACTCATGGGCTGTGAACCGGAGAGGTGGGAAAACTGTCCGGCTCCCTGGATGTCAGTACTCACGGCAACGATGGAGCGGAAAGGCTCATACACCACCACAGAAACAGATGAACAGCGGGATCTCCAGACAAGGCCAGGAGTATCTACATCTCGATGACAGATGAGTGTTGGGGCCCACCGACCCGACCACATGTTGTGCACAGAAGGAGCTGCCCACTATCGCACCGTTGACTGATGGCAGGCAGGACCACAATAATAGTAGCTCCTCCACTACTGGTTAGTTCCATAAACTCAAGGTACTTTGTCTGCCTTCTGTTTCTCTGCGCACTCCCACAGTTGCAGATGGAGAGAGCACACAAAGGGGAGATGGCCACAACTGCCACCTACGCAGTAGATCGTCGCCAGTGTTGGAAGTAATAACCAAATGACGAGGTAAGAACTCAGTAACTTCTTTATTGGCCGTCCACTCTCCTGAAACTGACAGTGCATCACCAACATTCTAAGGCAGGCTCTCAAGGGAGAGTCCACAGGGGGAAACAGGGAAGGGGTGGGCAGGGTTACCAAAGGGGTATGGAGAGGGAGAGAGAGATTATAAGAGTTTGTTAATATAGTTCTTTTAGTTTTATATTGTTAAATTGTTTTGTTGTAATAAAAAAGTTGAAAGTTACTTTAAATTACTTTTCTTAATGCATATTGCAAATTTAAAGTTTATTATAGTATTGCAATATTCAGTAAAACTGGCAGTTCCTTATTGAGGGACTGTGAATATGCTACTACATGTATATGTATGTCAATGGCACTATGCGCATCTTTTATCCTACACAGAGTTGGTAATGGAGAACCCAAATATTTTGCTATGCAACTATGGTTACTTGTTATGCAACAATGTGGTGTTCCTACAGAGATTGATCGTTGTGCATGCTGTAGTATAGGGAACTCGGATAGAAGAGAGAGATCTTGGCACAGAGGGCAGGGCATCTTTATACTCTAATACACACTGATCTCAGCTGCTGTGCACACCCTATTATGTATGGGTGTTGCTATTGGGAGGCATCTGAAGCAGAGGGGCGTATATCTCTACAATCAAATATGTACACCAGTTGTCCAAGACACAGTTCTCGAGAGAGAGGATGCTCCATTTTATACTCTACTATGGAGATTCATCAGTATGAAGATAGGTCTGTGCAGAGAACATTTTCAACCCACAGCCTACTTTGTACATATGTTACTCTGGGGAGATGTGTCACCTGAGAGGGCAGTGGGTTTTCATATCATAGTCTCCATAGTTGTTATGCAAGACAGATTTCGGAGTATATAGGTAATTTCAATTCCATACTTTATTTGTATATCTGCTGTGCTGGGGAGAGCTAAGCCATTTTTCAAATTCTAATTTGCATACACATCATCCAAGATACAGGTCACAGGAGAGAGGCCAGTTTTTCCCCACAGTTATCATGCAAGAGATTTCTGTCAGGAAACAGGGTAGTTTCTCCCCTTTGTCTACTATGTGTATTTGTCAGCATGAGGTATGAGTAGACAGCACTTCTTAACGCTGTTGTTGTAAGATGAGGTGTCAGCAGAGAGGCCACTGCTTCACTACACCATACTGCACACCCATGTTGTCCTGGAGATAGGTGTTGGTACAGAAGAAAATATTTCCCTACATACTACTGCATATGTCTGTCATGCTGGAGAGAGCTGTGAATGGACAGGGAAATCAATTCCCACATGCTCATATATATATGGTTATTTCCCTGGTGAGAGGTCTCAGTGGGGAGATTAGTACTTGTTATAATTACTATGGAATTGTGAGGTCTTACATGTAAGGTGAGTACCTTCCCCACACTACTATTCATATCACTGAGCCTGGTGAAAGGCGCTATTGGAGAGGGAGTGTCTCTTTACACAATACTCTACACACTTGTTACCTTCATGCAAGGTGTCAGTGGAGAGGCCAGTCTCTCCCTATAGTCTAGTTTTGGGGATTATAAGGGATAAGTGTTGTAATGAAGGAAAATGTAACTTCTTCCTCTAAAGTAATTTTATGATCTTGCGAAAGTCTTGTGGGATCACATAAAAATAAAAGGGTACAGAAAATCTGGTGCATATAAATTATACATATCATAACTGCATATCATTAGTTAAAACGGAAATTCCATTATAAAAGTACACTCTTGCGAGATGCTTGTGAACGTAAAGTGGCAACACTGCCCCCTCACAGTGGACGCGGAGGACTGTGCGCCTGCCTCTTGTGAGAGTCAGCCATGCTATGTTTGAGAGAATCAAGGCTCTCGCGAGTGTCTCACAAGAGTTATCAAGAAAAATAAAAAAAGGTAACATAGTACAAACAACATACATAATGAAAGTATAGGGTAGCTCTGAAAAGAGCATTTTCAATTAGCATTTTTGAACAACCGTATTTTTGTTTTTTAACATTTCTAACTTTTTTGTATTTTTTAAGCAGGTACAACAAAAACAAGAAACTATGAGTAAAAAAACAACAACATCTCCTTCAAAACAAAGAGGAGAAAAACTAGAAAAAAGTTAAAAAGAAAAACCTACTAACTAGGTGGGCATTTATGATTTTGGACAAGCTTGTCCTGTGTAGCCCTCCACAAGAGCAATCACACACCTTAAAAATAGATGTACGTAGTGAAAATACATAGTTTACTGTAAAGTAGTAACTTATCAGTGTCTTTTTGAAATATAGATATGAAGTCTTTGTAAAAATAGATACAAAGACTATGAAAACTATGCTGGGAACATTTTGCAATATGTGAGTTACAACAACATACCCAGCGCAAACATTGTTGTAGTTAGTTTCTATGTATTTATAAATGCATTTTTATTTTTAAAAATACCTTTCAAATTCACTCAAAAAACCAAAGCTTAAAGTAAGGTTATAGTCAGGTGTGATGAAAAGATCTCTTCTTTTTTTTTTAAACCTTAGAAATTCACTGAAACACGGGACACTAGGAGGTTGGTGGGGGAATTTACGTTCCTTTCAGGGAATATCAGAGGCCTTAATAATACCTGACCTGGCACGGCACAAGGATAGCCTTCTTGCAAGAGATGCATCTCCACTATGGAACTCCCACGCCTTTGCTTCCTCATGGCGACCGCACCGATATTTTTCGAGCTATAGCACTAATATAGTACTAATTCCGTCTTTGCTACACTGAGGAGTTTACTATTGAGACTCATTTGGGCTTGCCAGTGTCCTCAAATGGGCTGGGGAATCATTGTGCTCCCTTAAGGGCCTAGTGGGTTTCTTGTTCCGCACTTCCACTTATATTTCCTATCCGCACAGTATCAATTCACTCACTATTGGGACCATGCAGATGTGTGCCTTCCCTTTTCCAAACCTTAAATAGACCAGGCCGATCCGACGCCGCTATGCTCAATATTCCTCACGGATATCTAAACTCTATCCCCCATCAGCTGGGTTTGGAGGAAACGTATTCGATTATTGGAGGAAGGACGTTTTTATTCCCCGGTGCTGCCTTTGGTGGACTACCACTGCCTCTGTGTAATGCAGGAGAAGCTGGTCCATCACATATTAACACAACACACATTGCACACTTTGGTGACCTCTTTCCAGATGGTCACGTTCCTTCACAGGCTGATGATGTTCATTTTGCTAATGCCACCTATACTGATCACTTCGTTCTGCGATGCAGTCACAGCACCCTGAAGACCCTGATCACCACTTATCTTTGGCCCCAAAGGAGATCCTCCTCTTGGCACTAGTGATCACAAACAGAGATGGGGGAGGTTGGTCTCAAAATTGTACAATGCTTGCGTGGCTTTCCTGCTGCTTGAGAAACTGACTTGGGACACCCCCTGACTGATAAAATTAGTTTTTCTTGCTGCGCGCAAACACACCTTATCTCACCCAATCACAGCCACAAGCTCATACATTACAAATTCTTATGTAGAGCCTATCTAATGCCTAGCACTCTGGAACCACTCAACCCCATGAGATCCTCTAGTTGCCCTAAGTGCCATGTTGCTGGGGCTGATTTTGTACATATTACGTGGATGTTTAGTCATGTTGAGACCTTTTGGTGCACTGTATTCACCAAGTTTGCCCTTATGATTGACATTGATATTTTTCTGGACCCACTGCAAGAAGGACTGGGCTATGTTCAGGATCCACCATAGAGTGTCCGACGATTCACTGATATTGAATTACTGTTAGCTAAGCGCAAAATGGCTCTTCATTGGGGGAGCAGACATTTGCCAACTGCCAATGCCTGGTTACAAAGCCTAATGTACTGAAAAATACCATGAACTATATTCAGCCTTGCAGCCTCCAACCTCTAGGCCAAAGGACATTTGGCAACCCCTGCGAGACTACCTACAAGCATCAGAGACCACAGAGTTGGTTTCTTGAGAATGGGTGTTGTTTTGTGTGCTTTGCGCAGGCCTCGCAGGACCATGTCTGGGGGCATCAGACATGGCCTGCTCTCTAATTATATTGGGTTACTTGCTGCTTGCACCTTCCAATCATGTACCAAGATTCGTTGTTATTATACCGTGATAAAGCCGAAAGGCGAAATGCGTTGGTAGGGTGCTTACTTGCCAATAAATGAATAGAGCATCCTGGAGTGTCCTGGACTTTCTTTTCTTGCAGGGAGAGATCTCTACGACATATATATATGAATATATATATATATATATATATATATATATATATATATATATATATATATATATATGTATTCCAAATGCCCAAAAGCTTCGGAGGCGCACTCGACTGCAAGCAGCAACCCTCAGGTTTAATTTATGAAAGGACCAGCATTAGCATTCCGGTTTTGAATCTTTTATTCCTAACGCGTTTCGAGGCTGAAAGCCTCTTACTCATAGGCTGCTTTCACGAATGTCACACAGAGAGCTCTGATTGGTTTTCAACATAGCCCCCAGTGGGCTTTGCACGATTCGGTCTTGTAGTGCATATTGGGACTTGTGGTCCTTAATCAGAGGAAAAAGTCTTTGCCCTTTAGTAGGTTCTGTGTCTACATTCTTCTTTTCAGCATTGTTTCCCTCAGTGGGCCCCAGAATGCAAAAACCGGTTCATATTGTTTATACTTGCTGTGCTGAAAACAGGTTTGGCAAGGTTCCAACCATCAGCCTTCCTATTTCTGGAATGGTGCAGCCTCCCACGGCAGGGCGCCGTGTAATTTTATGTATTCCAAATGCCCAAAAGCTTCGGAGGCGCACGCGACTGCAAGCAGCAACCCACAGGTTTAATTTATGAAAGGACCAGCATTAGCATTACGGTGTTGAATCTTTTATTCCTAACGCATTTCGAGGCTGAAAGCCTCTTACTCAAAGGCTGCTTTCACGAATGTCACACAGAGAGCTCTGATTGGTTTTCAATATAGCCCATAGTGGGCTTTGCACGATGCGGTCTTGAAGTGCATATTGGGACTTGTGGTCCTTAATCAGAGGAAAAAGTCTTTGCCCTTTAGTAGGTTCTGTATCTACATTATTCTTTTCAGCTTTGTTTCCCTCAGTGGGCCCTAGAATGCGAAAACCGGTTCATATTGTTTATACTTGCTGTGCTGAAAACAGGTTTAGCAAGGTTCCAGCCATCAGCCGTCCTCTTTCTGGAATGGTGCAGCCTCCCACGGCAGGGCCCCGTGTAATTTTATGTATTTCAAATGCCCAAAAGCTTTGGAGGCGCACTCGACTGCAAGCATCAACCCACAGGTTTAATTTATGAAAGGACCAGCATTAGCATTACGGTGTTGAATCTTTTATTCCTAACGCATTTCGAGGCTGAAAGCCTCTTACTCAAAGAGCTGCTTTCATGAATGTCACACAGAGAGCTCTGATTGGTTTTCAATATAGCCCCCAGTGGGCTTTGCACGATGCGGTCTTGAAGTGCATATTGGGACTTGTGGTCCTTAATCAGAGGAAAAAGTCTTTGCCCTTTAGTAGGTTCTGTGTCTACATACTTCTTTTCAGCATTGTTTCCCTCAGTGGGCCCTAGAATGCGAAAACCGGTTCATATTGTTTATACCTGCTGTGCTGAAAACTGGTTTGGCAAGGTTCCAACCATCAGCCTTCCTCTTTCTGGAATGGTGCAGCCTCCCACGGCAGGTCGCCGTGTAATTTTATGTATTCCAAATGCCCAAAAGCTTAGGAGGCGCACTCGACTGCAAGCAGCAACCCACAGGTTTAATTTATGAAAGGACCAGCATTAGCATTACAGTGTTGAATCTTTTATTCCTAACGCATTTCGAGGCTGAAAGCCTCTTACTCAAAGGCTGCTTTCACGAATGTCACACAGAGAGCTCTGATTGGTTTTCAATATAGCCCCCAGTGGGCTTTGCACGATGCGGTCTTGAAGTGCATATTGGGACTTGTGGTCCTTAATCAGAGGAAAAAGTCTTTGCCCTTTAGTAGGTTCTGTGTCTACATACTTCTTTTCAGCATTGTTTCCCTCAGTGGCCCTAGAATGCGAAAACCGGTTCATATTGTTTATACTTGCTGTGCTGAAAACAGGTTTGGCAAGGTTCCAGCCATCAGCCTTCCTCTTTCTGGAATGGTGCAGCCTCCCACGGCAGTGCGCCGTGTAATTTTATGTATTCCAAATGCCCAAAAGCTTCGGAGGCGCACTCGACTGCAAGCAGCAACCCACAGGTTTAATTTATGAAAGGACCAGCATTAGCATTCCGGTTTTGAATCTTTTATTCCTAACGCGTTTCGAGGCTGCAAGCCTCTTACTCATAGGCTGCTTTCACGAATGTCACACAGAGAGCTCTGATTGGTTTTCAATATAGCCCCCAGTGGGCTTTGCATGATGCGGTCTTGTAGTGCATATTGGGACTTGTGGTCCTTAATCAGAGGAAAAAGTCTTTGCCCTTTAGTAGGTTCTGTGTCTACATTATTCTTTTCAGCTTTGTTTCCCTCAGTGGGCCCTAGAATGCGAAAACCGGTTCATATTGTTTATACTTCCTGTGCTGAAAACAGGTTTAGCAAGGTTCCAGCCATCAGCCGTCCTCTTTCTGGAATGGTGCAGCCTCCCACGGCAGGGCCCCGTGTAATTTTATGTATTCCAAATGCCCAAAAGCTTTGGAGGCGCACTCGAATGCAAGCTGCAACCCACAGGTTTAATTTATGAAAGGACCAGCATTAGCATTACGGTGTTGAATCTTTTATTCCTAACGCATTTCGAGGCTGAAAGCCTCTTACTCAAAGGCTGCTTTCATGAATGTCACACAGAGAGCTCTGATTGGTTTTCAATATAGCCCCCAGTGGGCTTTGCACGATGCGGTCTTGAAGTGCATATTGGGACTTGTGGTCCTTAATCAGAGGAAAAAGTCTTTGCCCTTTAGTAGGTTCTGTGTCTACATACTTCTTTTCAGCATTGTTTCCCTCAGTGGGCCCTAGAATGCGAAAACCGGTTCATACTGTTTATACCTGCTGTGCTGAAAACTGGTTTGGCAAGGTTCCAACAATCAGCTTTCCTCTTTCTGGAATGGTGCAGCCTCCCACGGCAGGTCGCCGTGTAATTTTATGTATTCCAAATGCCCAAAAGCTTAGGAGGCGCACTCGACTGCAAGCAGCAACCCACAGGTTTAATTTATGAAAGGACCAGCATTAGCATTACGGTGTTGAATCTTTTATTCCTAACGCATTTCGAGGCTGAAAGCCTCTTACTCAAAGAGCTGCTTTCACGAATGTCACACAGAGAGCTCTGATTGGTTTTCAATATAGCCCCCAGTGGGCTTTGCACGATGCGGTCTTGAAGTGCATATTGGGACTTGTGGTCCTTAATCAGAGGAAAAAGTCTTTGCCCTTTAGTAGGTTCTGTGTCTACATACTTCTTTTCAGCATTGTTTCCCTCAGTGGCCCTAGAATGCGAAAACCGGTTCATATTGTTTATACTTGCTGTGCTGAAAACAGGTTTGGCAAGGTTCCAGCCATCAGCCTTCCTCTTTCTGGAATGGTGCAGCCTCCCACGGCAGTGCGCCGGGTAATTTTATGTATTCCAAATGCAACAAAGCTTCGGAGGCGCACTCGACTGCAAGCAGCAACCCACAGGTTTAATTTATGAAAGGACCAGCATTAGCATTCCGGTTTTGAATCTTTTATTCCTAACGCGTTTCGAGGCTGCAAGCCTCTTACTCATAGGCTGCTTTCACGAATGTCACACAGAGAGCTCTGATTGGTTTTCAATATAGCCCCCAGTGGGCTTTGCATGATGCGGTCTTGTAGTGCATATTGGGACTTGTGGTCCTTAATCAGAGGAAAAAGTCTTTGCCCTTTAGTAGGTTCTGTGTCTACATTCTTCTTTTCAGCATTGTTTCCCTCAATGGGCCCCAGAATGCGAAAACCGGTTCATATTGTTTATACTTGCTGTGCTAAAAACAGGTTTGGCAAGGTTCCAACCATCAGCCTTCCTCTTTCTGGAATGGTGCAGCCTCCCACGGCAGGGCGCTGTGTAATTTTATGTATTCCAAATGCCCAAAAGCTTCGGAGGCGCACGCGACTGCAAGTAGCAACCCACAGGTTTAATTTATGAAAGGACCAGCATTAGCATTACGGTGTTGAATCTTTTATTCCTAACGCATTTCGAGGCTGAAAGCCTCTTACTCAAAGGCTGCTTTCACGAATGTCACACAGAGAGCTCTGATTGGTTTTCAATATAGCCCATAGTAGGATTTGCACGATGCGGTCTTGAAGTGCATATTGGGACTTGTGGTCCTTAATCAGAGGAAAAAGTCTTTGCCCTTTAGTAGGTTCTGTATCTACATTATTCTTTTCAGCTTTGTTTCCCTCAGTGGGCCCTAGAATGCGAAAACCGGTTCATATTGTTTATACTTGCTGTGCTGAAAACAGGTTTAGCAAGGTTCCAGCCATCAGCCGTCCTCTTTCTGGAATGGTGCAGCCTCCCACGGCAGGGCCCCGTGTAATTTTATGTATTCCAAATGCCCAAAAGCTTTGGAGGCGCACTCGACTGCAAGCTGCAACCCACAGGTTTAATTTATGAAAGGACCAGCATTAGCATTACGGTGTTGAATCTTTTATTCCTAACGCATTTCGAGGCTGAAAGCCTCTTACTCAAAGGCTGCTTTCATGAATGTCACACAGAGAGCTCTGATTGGTTTTCAATATAGCCCCCAGTGGGCTTTGCTCGATGCGGTCTTGAAGTGCATATTGGGACTTGTGGTCCTTAAACAGAGGAAAAAGTCTTTGCCCTTTAGTAGGTTCTGTGTCTACATACTTCTTTTCAGCATTGTTTCCCTCAGTGGGACCTAGAATGCGAAAACCGGTTCATATTGTTTATACCTGCTGTGCTGAAAACTGGTTTGGCAAGGTTCCAACCATCAGCCTTCCTCTTTCTGGAATGGTGCAGCCTCCCACGGCAGGTCGCCGTGTAATTTTATGTATTCCAAATGCCCAAAAGCTTAAGAGGCGCACTCGACTGCAAGCAGCAACCCACAGGTTTAATTTATGAAAGGACCAGCATTAGCATTACGGTGTTGAATCTTTTATTCCTAATGCATTTCGAGGCTGAAAGCCTCTTACTCAAAGGCTGCTTTCACGAATGTCACACAGAGAGCTCTGATTGGTTTTCAATATAGCCCCCAGTGGGCTTTGCACGATGCGGTCTTGAAGTGCATATTGGGACTTGTGGTCCTTAATCAGAGGAAAAAGTCTTTGCCCTTTAGCAGGTTCTGTGTCTACATACTTCTTTTCAGCATTGTTTCCCTCAGTGGCCCTAGAATGCGAAAACCGGTTCATATTGTTTATACTTGCTGTGCTGAAAACAGGTTTAGCAAGGTTCCAGCCATCAGCCGTCCTCTTTCTGGAATGGTGCAGCCTCCCACGGCAGGGCCCCGTGTAATTTTATGTATTCCAAATGCCCAAAAGCTTTGGAGGCGCACTCGACTGCAAGCTGCAACCCACAGGTTTAATTTATGAAAGGACCAGCATTAGCATTACGGTGTTGAATCTTTTATTCCTAACGCATTTTGAGGCTGAAAGCCTCTTACTCAAAGGCTGCTTTCATGAATGTCACACAGAGAGCTCTGATTGGTTTTCAATATAGCCCCCAGTGGGCTTTGCTCGATGCGGTCTTGAAGTGCATATTGGGACTTGTGGTCCTTAAACAGAGGAAAAAGTCTTTGCCCTTTAGTAGGTTCTGTGTCTACATACTTCTTTTCAGCATTGTTTCCCTCAGTGGGACCTAGAATGCGAAAACCGGTTCATATTGTTTATACCTGCTGTGCTGAAAACTGGTTTGGCAAGGTTCCAACCATCAGCCTTCCTCTTTCTGGAATGGTGTAGCCTCCCACGGCAGGTCGCCGTGTAATTTTATGTATTCCAAATGCCCAAAAGCTTAAGAGGCGCACTCGACTGCAAGCAGCAACCCACAGGTTTAATTTATGAAAGGACCAGCATTAGCATTACGGTGTTGAATCTTTTATTCCTAATGCATTTCGAGGCTGAAAGCCTCTTACTCAAAGGCTGCTTTCACGAATGTCACACAGAGAGCTCTGATTGGTTTTCAATATAGCCCCCAGTGGGCTTTGCACGATGCGGTCTTGAAGTGCATATTGGGACTTGTGGTCCTTAATCAGAGGAAAAAGTCTTTGCCCTTTAGCAGGTTCTGTGTCTACATACTTCTTTTCAGCATTGTTTCCCTCAGTGGCCCTAGAATGCGAAAACCGGTTCATATTGTTTATACTTGCTGTGCTGAAAACAGGTTTGGCAAGGTTCCAGCCATCAGCCTTCCTCTTTCTGGAATGGTGCAGCCTCCCACGGCAGGGTGCCGTGTAATTTTATGTATTCCAAATGCCCAAAAGCTTTGGAGGCGCACTCGACTGCAAGCATCAACCCACAGGTTTAATTTATGAAAGGACCAGCATTAGCATTACGGTGTTGAATCTTTTATTCCTAACGCATTTCGAGGCTGAAAGCCTCTTACTCAAAGGCTGCTTTCATGAATGTCACACAGAGAGCTCTGATTGGTTTTCAATATAGCCCCCAGTGGGCTTTGCACGATGCGGTCTTGAAGTGCATATTGGGACTTGTGGTCCTTAATCAGAGGAAAAAGTCTTTGCCCTTTAGTAGGTTCTGTGTCTACATACTTCTTTTCAGCATTGTTTCCCTCAGTGGGCCCTAGAATGCGAAAACCGGTTCATATTGTTTATACCTGCTGTGCTGAAAACTGGTTTGGCAAGGTTCCAACCATCAGCCTTCCTCTTTCTGGAATGGTGCAGCCTCCCACGGCAGGTCGCCGTGTAATTTCATGTATTCCAAATGCCCAAAAGCTTAGGAGGCGCACTCGACTGCAAGCAGCAACCCACAGGTTTAATTTATGAAAGGACCAGCATTAGCATTACAGTGTTGAATCTTTTATTCCTAACGCATTTCGAGGCTGAAAGCCTCTTACTCAAAGGCTGCTTTCACGAATGTCACACAGAGAGCTCTGATTGGTTTTCAATATAGCCCCCAGTGGGCTTTGCACGATGCGGTCTTGAAGTGCATATTGGGACTTGTGGTCCTTAATCAGAGGAAAAAGTCTTTGCCCTTTAGTAGGTTCTGTGTCTACATACTTCTTTTCAGCATTGTTTCCCTCAGTGGCCCTAGAATGCGAAAACCGGTTCATATTGTTTATACTTGCTGTGCTGAAAACAGGTTTGGCAAGGTTCCAGCCATCAGCCTTCCTCTTTCTGGAATGGTGCAGCCTCCCACGGCAGTGCGCCGTGTAATTTTATGTATTCCAAATGCCCAAAAGCTTCGGAGGCGCACTCGACTGCAAGCAGCAACCCACAGGTTTAATTTATGAAAGGACCAGCATTAGCATTCCGGTTTTGAATCTTTTATTCCTAACGCGTTTCGAGGCTGCAAGCCTCTTACTCATAGGCTGCTTTCACGAATGTCACACAGAGAGCTCTGATTGGTTTTCAATATAGCCCCCAGTGGGCTTTGCATGATGCGGTCTTGTAGTGCATATTGGGACTTGTGGTCCTTAATCAGAGGAAAAAGTCTTTGCCCTTTAGTAGGTTCTGTGTCTACATTATTGTTTTCAGCTTTTTTTCCCTCAGTGGGCCCTAGAATGCGAAAACCGGTTCATATTGTTTATACTTGCTGTGCTGAAAACAGGTTTAGCAAGGTTCCAGTCATCAGCCGTCCTCTTTCTGGAATGGTGCAGCCTCCCACGGCAGGGCCCCGTGTAATTTTATGTATTCCAAATGCCCAAAAGCTTTGGAGGCGCACTCGAATGCAAGCTGCAACCCACAGGTTTAATTTGTGAAAGGACCAGCATTAGCATTACGGTGTTGAATCTTTTATTCCTAACGCATTTCGAGGCTGAAAGCCTCTTACTCAAAGGCTGCTTTCATGAATGTCACACAGAGAGCTCTGATTGGTTTTCAATATAGCCCCCAGTGGGCTTTGCACGATGCGGTCTTGAAGTGCATATTGGGACTTGTGGTCCTTAATCAGAGGAAAAAGTCTTTGCCCTTTAGTAGGTTCTGTGTCTACATACTTCTTTTCAGCATTGTTTCCCTCAGTGGGCCCTAGAATGCGAAAACCGGTTCATATTGTTTATACCTGCTGTGCTGAAAACTGGTTTGGCAAGGTTCCAACCATCAGCCTTCCTCTTTCTGGAATGGTGCAGCCTCCCACGGCAGGTCGCCGTGTAATTTTATGTATTCCAAATGCCCAAAAGCTTAGGAGGCGCACTCGACTGCAAGCAGCAACCCACAGGTTTAATTTATGAAAGGACCAGCATTAGCATTACGGTGTTGAATCTTTTATTCCTAACGCATTTCGAGGCGGAAAGCCTCTTACTCAAAGGCTGCTTTCACGAATGTCACACAGAGAGCTCTGATTGGTTTTCAATATAGCCCCCAGTGGGCTTTGCACGATGCGGTCTTGAAGTGCATATTGGGACTTGTGGTCCTTAATCAGAGGAAAAAGTCTTTGCCCTTTAGTAGGTTCTGTGTCTACATACTTCTTTTCAGCATTGTTTCCCTCAGTGGCCCTAGAATGCGAAAACCGGTTCATATTGTTTATACTTGCTGTGCTGAAAACAGGTTTGGCAAGGTTCCAGCCATCAGCCTTCCTCTTTCTGGAATGGTGCAGCCTCCCACGGCAGTGCGCCGTGTAATTTTATGTATTCCAAATGCAACAAAGCTTCGGAGGCGCACTCGACTGCAAGCAGCAACCCACAGGTTTAATTTATGAAAGGACCAGCATTAGCATTCCGGTTTTGAATCTTTTATTCCTAACGCGTTTCGAGGCTGCAAGCCTCTTACTCATAGGCTGCTTTCACGAATGTCACACAGAGAGCTCTGATTGGTTTTCAATATAGCCCCCAGTGGGCTTTGCATGATGCGGTCTTGTAGTGCATATTGGGACTTGTGGTCCTTAATCAGAGGAAAAAGTCTTTGCCCTTTAGTAGGTTCTGTGTCTACATTCTTCTTTTCAGCATTGTTTCCCTCAATGGGCCCCAGAATGCGAAAACCGGTTCATATTGTTTATACTTGCTGTGCTAAAAACAGGTTTGGCAAGGTTCCAACCATCAGCCTTCCTCTTTCTGGAATGGTGCAGCCTCCCACGGCAGGGCGCCGTGTAATTTTATGTATTCCAAATGCCCAAAAGCTTCGGAGGCGCACGCGACTGCAAGTAGCAAACCACAGGTTTAATTTATGAAAGGACCAGCATTAGCATTACGGTGTTGAATCTTTTATTCCTAACGCATTTCGAGGCTGAAAGCCTCTTACTCAAAGGCTGCTTTCACGAATGTCACACAGAGAGCTCTGATTGGTTTTCAATATAGCCCATAGTGGGATTTGCACGATGCGGTCTTGAAGTGCATATTGGGACTTGTGGTCCTTAATCAGAGGAAAAAGTCTTTGCCCTTTAGTAGGTTCTGTATCTACATTATTCTTTTCAGCTTTGTTTCCCTCAGTGGGCCCTAGAATGCGAAAACCGGTTCATATTGTTTATACTTGCTGTGCTGAAAACAGGTTTAGCAAGGTTACAGCCATCAGCCGTCCTCTTTCTGGAATGGTGCAGCCTCCCACGGCAGGTCGCTGTGTAATTTTATGTATTCCAAATGCCCAAAAGCTTAGGAGGCGCACTCGACTAGAAGCAGCAACCTACAGGTTTAATTTATGAAAGGACCAGCATTAGCATTACGGTGTTGAATCTTTTATTCCTAATGCATTTCGAGGCTGAAAGCCTCTTACTCAAAGGCTGCTTTCACGAATGTCACACAGAGAGCTCTGATTGGTTTTCAATATAGCCCCCAGTGGGCTTTGCACGATGCGGTCTTGAAGTGCATATTGGGACTTGTGGTCCTTAATCAGAGGAAAAAGTCTTTGCCCTTTAGTAGGTTCTGTGTCTACATACTTCTTTTCAGCATTGTTTCCCTCAGTGGCCCTAGAATGCGAAAACCTTTTCATATTGTTTATACTTGCTGTGCTGAAAACAGGTTTGGCAAGGTTCCATCCATCAGCCTTCCTCTTTCTGGAATGGTGCAGCCTCCCACGGCAGGGCGCCGTGTAATTTTATGTATTCCAAATGCCCAAAAGCTTCGGAGGCGCACTCGACTGCAAGCAGCAACCCACAGGTTTAATTTATGAAAGGACCAGCATTAGCATTACGGTGTTGAATCTTTTATTCCTAACGCATTTCGAGGCTGAAAGCCTCTTACTCAAAGGCTGCTTTCACGAATGTCACACAGAGAGCTCTGATTGGTTTTCAATATAGCCCCCAGTGGGCTTTGCACGATGCGGTCTTGAAGTGCATATTGGGACTTGTGGACCTTAATCAGAGGAAAAAGTCTTTGCCCTTTAGTAGGTTCTGTGTCTACATACTTCTTTTCAGCATTGTTTCCCTCAGTGGGCCCTAGAATGCGAAAACCGGTTCATATTGTTTATACTTGCTGTGCTGAAAACAGGTTTGGCAAGGTTCCAGCCATCAGCCTTCCTCTTTCTGGATTGGTGCAGCCTCCCACGGCAGGGCGCCGTGTAATTTTATGTATTCCAAATGCCCAAAAGCTTCGGAGGCGCACGCGACTGCAAGCAGCAACCCAGAGGTTTAATTTATGAAAGGACCAGCATTAGCATTCCGGTGTTGAATCTTTTATTCCTAACACGTTTCGAGGCTGAAAGCCTCTTACTCATAGGCTGCATTCACAAATGTCACACAGAGAGCTCTGATTGGTTTTCAATATAGCCCCCAGTGGGCTTTGCACGATGCGGTCTTGTAGTGCATATTGGGACTTGTGGTCCTTAATCAGAGGAAAAAGTCTATGCCCTTTAGTAGGTTCTGTGTCTACAGTCTTCTTTTCAGCATTGTTTCCCTCAGTGGGCCCCAGAATGCGAAAACCGGTTCATATTGTTTATACTTGCTGTGCTGAAAACAGGTTTGGCAAGGTTCCAACAATCAGCCTTCCTCTTTCTGGAATGGTGCAGCCTCCCACGGCAGGGCGCCGTGTAATTTTATGTATTCCAAATGCCCAAAAGCTTCGGAGGCGCACTCGACTGCAAGCAGCAACCCACAGGTTTAATTTATGAAAGGATCAGCATTAGCTTTCCGGTGTTGAATCTTTTATTCCTAACGCATTTCGAGGCTGAAAGCCTCTTACTCAAAGGCTGCTTTCACGAATGTCACACAGAGAGCTCCGATTGGTTTTCAATATAGCCCCAAGTGGGCTTTGCACGATGCGGTCTTGAAGTGCATATTGGGACTTGTGGTCCTTAATCAGAGGAAAAAGTCTTTGCCTTTTAGTAGGTTCTGTGTCTACATTCTTCTTTTCAGCATTGTTTCCCTCAGTGGGCCCCAGAATGCGAAAACCGGTTCATATTGTTTATACTTGCTGTGCTGAAAACAGGTTTGGCAAGGTTCCAACCATCAGCCTTCCTCTTTCTGGAATGGTGCAGCCTCCCACGGCAGGGCGTAGTGTAATTTTATGTATTCCAAATGCCCAAAAGCTTTGGAGGCGCACTCGACTGCAAGCAGCAACCCACAGGTTTAATTTATGAAAGGACCAGCAATAGCATTCGGTGTTGAATCTTTTATTCCTAACGCGTTTCGAGGCTGTAAGCCTCTTACTCATAGGCTGCTTTCACGAATGTCACACAGAGAGCTCTGATTGGTTTTCAATATAGCCCCCAGTGGGCTTTGCACGATGCGGTCTTGTAGTGCTTTTTGGGACTTGTGGTCCTTAATCAGAGGAAAAAGTCTTTGCCCTTTAGTAGGTTCTGTGTCTACATCCTTCTTTTCAGCATTGTTTCCCTCAGTGGGTCCCAGAATGCGAAAACCGGTTCATATTGTTTATACTTGCTGTGCTGAAAAGAGGTTTGGCAAGGTTCCAACCATCAGCCTTCCTCTTTCTGGAATGGTGCAGCCTCCCACGGTAGGGCGCCGTGTAATTTTATGTATTCCAAATGCCCAAAAGCTTCGGAGGCGCACTCGACTGCAAGCAGCAACCCACAGGTTTAATTTATGAAAGGACCAGCATTAGCATTACGGTGTTGAATCTTTTATTCCTAACGCATTTCGAGGCTGAAAGCCTCTTACTCATAGGCTGCTTTCACGAATGTCACACAGAGAGCTCTGATTGGTTTTCAATATAGCCCCCAGTGGGCTTTGCATGATGCGGTCTTGTAGTGCATATTGGGACTTGTGGTCCTTAATCAGAGGAAAAAGTCTTTGCCCTTTAGTAGGTTCTGTGTCTACATTCTTCTTTTCATCATTGTTTCCCTCAATTGGCCCCAGAATGCGAAAACCAGTTCATATTGTTTATACTTGCTGTGCTAAAAACAGGTTTGGCAAGGTTCCAACCATCAGCCTTCCTCTTTCTGGAATGGTGCAGCCTCCCACGGTAGGGCGCCGTGTAATTTTATGTATTCCAAATGCCCAAAAGCTTCGGAGGCGCACTCGACTGCAAGCAGCAACCCACAGGTTTAATTTATGAAAGGACCAGCATTAGCATTACGGTGTTGAATCTTTTATTCCTAACGCATTTCGAGGCTGAAAGCCTCTTTTTTTTTTCTTTTGTCCTCATTAGCCTAGGTCCACAAAAGGTATAGAAAACGATAACCTCCGAGGTCTCCCTGTGCACAGCACCAACCGGAGTCCTTTTGTATTTAGGTCTAGGATGGATCACTCAATACCTTGCTTCTAATACTCCAACCATAGGCAGCCTAACTAGCCACCACCAGAGTAACCAAGCAACATGGCATAGAGGCCTAATCATAGGACTATAAGTATGTTTTTATATTTGCATATGTTTTTATACCTTACAGATTTACAAAGGGGTTTATCCAGGACTCAAAGGGAGCCAGAACTCATTACTCTTCTGCTTTAAGGCTCTGTTCAACCTCAGTGTATATTTTACAGAAGCTAACCATTCTGCTTTATTCGGTGGCAGGGCTTTAATCCAATACTTACAGATTTCTCTGCGAGCAAGCAATATTAGATAGAAAATTAATTTTCTTGTATCTCTCATTAAAACTTCATAATTATCTGGAAGCCCAAAAAAAACAAGGGAGATGCTTACCTGGATTGAAACGCCAAGTACTAGCGATATAGGCTGCTTTCACGAATGTCACACAGAGAGCTCTGATTGGTTTTCAATATAGCCCCCAGTGGGCTTTGCAAGATGCGGTCTTGAAGTGCATATTGGGACTTGTGGTCCTTAATCAGAGGAAAAAGTCTTTGCCCTTTAGTAGGTTCTGTGTCTACATACTTCTTTTCAGCATTGTTTCCCTCAGTGGCCCTAGAATGCGAAAACCGGTTCATATTGTTTATACTTGCTGTGCTGAAAACAGGTTTGGCAAGGTTCCAGCCATCAGCCTTCCTCTTTCTGGAATGGTGCAGCCTCCCACGGCAGTGCGCCGGGTAATTTTATGTATTCCAAATGCAACAAAGCTTCGGAGGCGCACTCGACTGCAAGCAGCAACCCACAGGTTTAATTTATGAAAGGACCAGCATTAGCATTCCGCTTTTGAATCTTTTATTCCTAACGCGTTTCGAGGCTGCAAGCCTCTTACTCATAGGCTGCTTTCACGAATGTCACACAGAGAGCTCTGATTGGTTTTCAATATAGCCCCCAGTGGGCTTTGCATGATGCGGTCTTGTAGTGCATATTGGGACTTGTGGTCCTTAATCAGAGGAAAAAGTCTTTGCCCTTTAGTAGGTTCTGTGTCTACATTCTTCTTTTCATCATTGTTTCCCTCAATTGGCCCCAGAATGCGAAAACCAGTTCATATTGTTTATACTTGCTGTGCTAAAAACAGGTTTGGCAAGGTTCCAACCATCAGCCTTCCTCTTTCTGGAATGGTGCAGCCTCCCACGGCAGGGCGCCGTGTAATTTTATGTATTCCAAATGCCCAAAAGCTTCGGAGGCGCACGCGACTGCAAGTAGCAACCCACAGGTTTAATTTATGAAAGGACCAGCATTAGCATTACGGTGTTGAATCTTTTATTCCTAACGCATTTCGAGGCTGAAAGCCTCTTACTCAAAGGCTGCTTTCACGAATGTCACACAGAGAGCTCTGATTGGTTTTCAATATAGCCCATAGTGGGATTTGCACGATGCGGTCTTGAAGTGCATATTGGGACTTGTGGTCCTTAATCAGAGGAAAAAGTCTTTGCCCTTTAGTAGGTTCTGTATCTACATTATTCTTTTCAGCTTTGTTTCCCTCAGTGGGCCCTAGAATGCGAAAACCGGTTCATATTGTTTATACTTGCTGTGCTGAAAACAGGTTTAGCAAGGTTCCAGCCATCAGCCGTCCTCTTTCTGGAATGGTGCAGCCTCCCACGGCAGGGCCTCGTGTAATTTTATGTATTCCAAATGCCCAAAAGCTTTGGAGGCGCACTCGACTGCAAGCTGCAACCCACAGGTTTAATTTATGAAAGGACCAGCATTAGCATTACGGTGTTGAATCTTTTATTCCTAACGCATTTCGAGGCTGAAAGCCTCTTACTCAAAGGCTGCTTTCATGAATGTCACACAGAGAGCTCTGATTGGTTTTCAATATAGCCCCCAGTGGGCTTTGCACGATGCGGTCTTGAAGTGCATATTGGGACTTGTGGTCCTTAAACAGAGGAAAAAGTCTTTGCCCTTTAGTAGGTTCTGTGTCTTCATACTTCTTTTCAGCATTGTTTCCCTCAGTGGGACCTAGAATGCGAAAACCGGTTCATATTGTTTATACCTGCTGTGCTGAAAACTGGTTTGGCAAGGTTCCAACCATCAGCCTTCCTCTTTCTGGAATGGTGCAGCCTCCCACGGCAGGTCGCCGTGTAATTTTATGTATTCCAAATGCCCAAAAGCTTAAGAGGCGCACTCGACTGCAAGCAGCAACCCACAGGTTTAATTTATGAAAGGACCAGCATTAGCATTACGGTGTTGAATCTTTTATTCCTAATGCATTTCGAGGCTGAAAGCCTCTTACTCAAAGGCTGCTTTCACGAATGTCACACAGAGAGCTCTGATTGGTTTTCAATATAGCCCCCAGTGGGCTTTGCACGATGCGGTCTTGAAGTGCATATTGGGACTTGTGGTCCTTAATCAGAGGAAAAAGTCTTTGCCCTTTAGCAGGTTCTGTGTCTACATACTTCTTTTCAGCATTGTTTCCCTCAGTGGCCCTAGAATGCGAAAACCGGTTCATATTGTTTATACTTGCTGTGCTGAAAACAGGTTTGGCAAGGTTCCAGCCATCAGCCTTCCTCTTTCTGGAATGGTGCAGCCTCCCACGGCAGGGCGCCGTGTAATTTTATGTATTCCAAATGCCCAAAAGCTTTGGAGGCGCACTCGACTGCAAGCATCAACCCACAGGTTTAATTTATGAAAGGACCAGCATTAGCATTACGGTGTTGAATCTTTTATTCCTAACGCATTTTGAGGCTGAAAGCCTCTTACTCAAAGGCTGCTTTCATGAATGTCACACAGAGAGCTCTGATTGGTTTTCAATATAGCCCCCAGTGGGCTTTGCACGATGCGGTCTTGAAGTGCATATTGGGACTTGTGGTTCTTAATCAGAGGAAAAAGTCTTTGCCCTTTAGTAGGTTCTGTGTCTACATACTTCTTTTCAGCATTGTTTCCCTCAGTGGGCCCTAGAATGCGAAAACCGGTTCATATTGTTTATACCTGCTGTGCTGAAAACTGGTTTGGCAAGGTTCCAACCATCAGCCTTCCTCTTTCTGGAATGGTGCAGCCTCCCACGGCAGGTCGCCGTGTAATTTTATGTATTCCAAATGCCCAAAAGCTTAGGAGGCGCACTCGACTGCATGCAGCAACCCACAGGTTTAATTTATGAAAGGACCAGCATTAGCATTACAGTGTTGAATCTTTTATTCCTAACGCATTTCGAGGCTGAAAGCATCTTACTCAAAGGCTGCTTTCACGAATGTCACACAGAGAGCTCTGATTGGTTTTCAATATAGCCCCCAGTGGGCTTTGCACGATGCGGTCTTGAAGTGCATATTGGGACTTGTGGTCCTTAATCAGAGGAAAAAGTCTTTGCCCTTTAGTAGGTTCTGTGTCTACATACTTCTTTTCAGCATTGTTTCCCTCAGTGGCCCTAGAATGCGAAAACCGGTTCATATTGTTAATACTTGCTGTGCTGAAAACAGGTTTGGCAAGGTTCCAGCCATCAGCCTTCCTCTTTCTGGAATGGTGCAGCCTCCCACGGCAGTGCGCCGTGTAATTTTATGTATTCCAAATGCCCAAAAGCTTCGGAGGCGCACTCGACTGCAAGCAGCAACCCACAGGTTTAATTTATGAAAGGACCAGCATTAGCATTCCGGTTTTGAATCTTTTATTCCTAACGCGTTTCGAGGCTGCAAGCCTCTTACTCATAGGCTGCTTTCACGAATGTCACACAGAGAGCTCTGATTGGTTTTCAATATAGCCCCCAGTGGGCTTTGCATGATGCGGTCTTGTAGTGCATATTGGGACTTGTGGTCCTTAATCAGAGGAAAAAGTCTTTGCCCTTTAGTAGGTTCTGTGTCTACATTATTCTTTTCAGCTTTTTTCCCTCAGTGGGCCCTAGAATGCGAAAACCGGTTCATATTGTTTATACTTGCTGTGCTGAAAACAGGTTTAGCAAGGTTCCAGTCATCAGCCGTCCTCTTTCTGGAATGGTGCAGCCTCCCACGGCAGGGCCCCGTGTAATTTTTTGTATTCCAAATGCCCAAATGCTTTGGAGGCGCACTCGAATGCAAGCTGCAACCCACAGGTTTAATTTATGAAAGGACCAGCATTAGCATTACGGTGTTGAATCTTTTATTCCTAACGCATTTCGAGGCTGAAAGCCTCTTACTCAAGAGCTGCTTTCATGAATGTCACACAGAGAGCTCTGATTGGTTTTCAATATAGCCCCCAGTGGGCTTTGCACGATGCGGTCTTGAAGTGCATATTGGGACTTGTGGTCCTTAATCAGAGGAAAAAGTCTTTGCCCTTTAGTAGGTTCTGTGTCTACATACTTCTTTTCAGCATTGTTTCCCTCAGTGGGCCCTAGAATGCGAAAACCGGTTCATATTGTTTATACCTGCTGTGCTGAAAACTGGTTTGGCAAGGTTCCAACCATCAGCCTTCCTCTTTCTGGAATGGTGCAGCCTCCCACGGCAGGTCGCCGTGTAATTTTATGTATTCCAAATGCCCAAAAGCTTAGGAGGCGCACTCGACTGCAAGCAGCAACCCACAGGTTTAATTTATGAAAGGACCAGCATTAGCATTACGGTGTTGAATCTTTTATTCCTAACGCATTTTGAGGCTGAAAGCCTCTTACTCAAAGAGCTGCTTTCACGAATGTCACACAGAGAGCTCTGATTGGTTTTCAATATAGCCCCCAGTGGGCTTTGCACGATGCGGTCTTGAAGTGCATATTGGGACTTGTGGTCCTTAATCAGAGGAAAAAGTCTTTGCCCTTTAGTAGGTTCTGTGTCTACATACTTCTTTTCAGCATTGTTTCCCTCAGTGGCCCTAGAATGCGAAAACCGGTTCATATTGTTTATACTTGCTGTGCTGAAAACAGGTTTGGCAAGGTTCCAGCCATCAGCCTTCCTCTTTCTGGAATGGTGCAGCCTCCCACGGCAGTGCGCCGTGTAATTTTATGTATTCCAAATGCAACAAAGCTTCGGAGGCGCACTCGACTGCAAGCAGCAACCCACAGGTTTAATTTATGAAAGGACCAGCATTAGCATTCCGGTTTTGAATCTTTTATTCCTAACGCGTTTCGAGGCTGCAAGCCTCTTACTCATAGGCTGCTTTCACGAATGTCACACAGAGAGCTCTGATTGGTTTTCAATATAGCCCCCAGTGGGCTTTGCATGATGCGGTCTTGTAGTGCATATTGGGACTTGTGGTCCTTAATCAGAGGAAAAAGTCTTTGCCCTTTAGTAGGTTCTGTGTCTACATTCTTCTTTTCAGCATTGTTTCCCTCAATGGGCCCCAGAATGCGAAAACCGGTTCATATTGTTTATACTTGCTGTGCTAAAAACAGGTTTGGCAAGGTTCCAACCATCAGCCTTCCTCTTTCTGGAATGGTGCAGCCTCCCACGGCAGGGCGCCGTGTAATTTTATGTATTCCAAATGCCCAAAAGCTTCGGAGGCGCACGCGACTGCAAGTAGCAAACCACAGGTTTAATTTATGAAAGGACCAGCATTAGCATTACGGTGTTGAATCTTTTATTCCTAACGCATTTCGAGGCTGAAAGCCTCTTACTCAAAGAGCTGCTTTCACGAATGTCACACAGAGAGCTCTGATTGGTTTTCAATATAGCCCATAGTGGGATTTGCACGATGCGGTCTTGAAGTGTATATTGGGACTTGTGGTCCTTAATCAGAGGAAAAGTCTGCCCTTTAGTAGGTTCTGTATCTACATTATTCTTTTCAGCTTTGTTTCCCTCAGTGGGCCCTAGAATGCGAAAACCGGTTCATATTGTTTATACTTGCTGTGCTGAAAACAGGTTTAGCAAGGTTACAGCCATCAGCCGTCCTCTTTCTGGAATGGTGCAGCCTCCCACGGCAGGTCGCCGTGTAATTTTATGTATTCCAAATGCCCAAAAGCTTAGGAGGCGCACTCGACTGCAAGCAACAACCCACAGGTTTAATTTATGAAAGGACCAGCATTAGCATTACGGTGTTGAATCTTTTATTCCTAATGCATTTCGAGGCTGAAAGCCTCTTACTCAAAGGCTGCTTTCACGAATGTCACACAGAGAGCTCTGATTGGTTTTCAATATAGCCCCCAGTGGGCTTTGCACGATGCGGTCTTGAAGTGCATATTGGGACTTGTGGTCCTTAATCAGAGGAAAAAGTCTTTGCCCTTTAGTAGGTTCTGTGTCTACATACTTCTTTTCAGCATTGTTTCCCTCAGTGGCCCTAGAATGCAAAAACCTTTTCATATTGTTTATACTTGCTGTGCTGAAAACAGGTTTGGCAAGGTTCCATCCATCAGCCTTCCTCTTTCTGGAATGGTGCAGCCTCCCACGGCAGGGCGCCGTGTAATTTTATGTATTCCAAATGCCCAAAAGCTTCGGAGGCGCACTCGACTGCAAGCAGCAACCCACAGGTTTAATTTATGAAATGACCAGCATTAGCATTACGGTGTTGAATCTTTTATTCCTAACGCATTTCGAGGCTGAAAGCCTCTTACTCAAAGGCTGCTTTCACGAATGTCACACAGAGAGCTCTGATTGGTTTTCAATATAGCCCCCAGTGGGCTTTGCACGATGCGGTCTTGAAGTGCATATTGGGACTTGTGGACCTTAATCAGAGGAAAAAGTCTTTGCCCTTTAGTAGGTTCTGTGTCTACATACTTCTTTTCAGCATTGTTTCCCTCAGTGGGCCCTAGAATGCGAAAACCGGTTCATATTGTTTATACTTGCTGTGCTGAAAACAGGTTTGGCAAGGTTCCAGCCATCAGCCTTCCTCTTTCTGGATTGGTGCAGCCTCCCACGGCAGGGCGCCGTGTAATTTTATGTATTCCAAATGCCCAAAAGCTTCGGAGGCGCACGCGACTGCAAGCAGCAACCCAGAGGTTTAATTTATGAAAGGACCAGCATTAGCATTCCGGTGTTGAATCTTTTATTCCTAACACGTTTCGAGGCTGAAAGCCTCTTACTCATAGGCTGCTTTCACAAATGTCACACAGAGAGCTCTGATTGGTTTTCAATATAGCCCCCAGTGGGCTTTGCACGATGCGGTCTTGTAGTGCATATTGGGACTTGTGGTCCTTAATCAGAGGAAAAAGTCTTTGCCCTTTAGTAGGTTCTGTGTCTACATTCTTCTTTTCAGCATTTTTTCCCTCAGTGGGCCCCAGAATGCGAAAACCGGTTCATATTGTTTATACTTGCTGTGCTGAAAACAGGTTTGGCAAGGTTCCAACCATCAGCCTTCCTCTTTCTGGAATGGTGCAGCCTCCCACGGCAGGGCGCCGTGTAATTTTATGTATTCCAAATGCCCAAAAGCTTCGGAGGCGCACTCGACTGCAAGCAGCAACCCACAGGTTTAATTTATGAAAGGATCAGCATTAGCATTCCGGTGTTGAATCTTTTATTCCTAACGCATTTCGAGGCTGAAAGCCTCTTACTCAAAGGCTGCTTTCACGAATGTCACACAGAGAGCTCCGATTGGTTTTCAATATAGCCCCAAGTGGGCTTTGCACGATGCGGTCTTGAAGTGCATATTGGGACTTGTGGTCCTTAATCAGAGGAAAAAGTCTTTGCCTTTTAGTAGGTTCTGTGTCTACATTCTTCTTTTCAGCATTGTTTCCCTCAGTGGGCCCCAGAATGCGAAAACCGGTTCATATTGTTTATACTTGCTGTGCTGAAAACAAGTTTGGCAAGGTTCCAACCATCAGCCTTCCTCTTTCTGGAATGGTGCAGCCTCCCACGGCAGGGCGTAGTGTAATTTTATGTATTCCAAATGCCCAAAAGCTTTGGAGGCGCACTCGACTGCAAGCAGCAACCCACAGGTTTAATTTATGAAAGGACCAGCAATAGCATTCGGTGTTGAATCTTTTATTCCTAACGCGTTTCGAGGCTGTAAGCCTCTTACTCATAGGCTGCTTTCACGAATGTCACACAGAGAGCTCTGATTGGTTTTCAATATAGCCCCCAGTGGGCTTTGCACGATGCGGTCTTGTAGTGCATATTGGGACTTGTGGTCCTTAATCAGAGGAAAAAGTCTTTGCCCTTTAGTAGGTTCTGTGTCTACATTCTTCTTTTCAGCATTGTTTCCCTCAGTGGGTCCCAGAATGCGAAAACCGGTTCATATTGTTTATACTTGCTGTGCTGAAAAGAGGTTTGGCAAGGTTCCAACCATCAGCCTTCCTCTTTCTGGAATGGTGCAGCCTCCCACGGTAGGGCGCCGTGTAATTTTATGTATTCCAAATGCCCAAAAGCTTCGGAGGCGCACTCGACTGCAAGCAGCAACCCACAGGTTTAATTTATGAAAGGACCAGCATTAGCATTACGGTGTTGAATCTTTTATTCCTAACGCATTTCGAGGCTGAAAGCCTCTTTTTTTTTTTTTCTTTTGTCCTCATTAGCCTAGGTCCACAAAGGTATAGAAAACGATAACCTCCGAGGTCTCCCTGTGCACAGCACCAACCGGAGTCCTTTTGTATTTAGGTCTAGGATGGATCACTCAATACCTTGCTTCTAATACTCCAACCATAGGCAGCCTAACTAGCCACCACCAGAGTAACCAAGCAACATGGCATAGAGGCCTAATCATAGGACTATAAGTATGTTTTTATATTTGCATATGTTTTTATACCTTACAGATTTACAAAGGGGTTTATCCAGGACTCAAAGGGAGCCAGAACTCATTACTCTTCTGCTTTAAGGCTCTGTTCAACCTCAGTGTATATTTTACAGAAGCTAACCATTCTGCTTTATTCGGTGGCAGGGCTTTAATCCAATACTTACAGATTTCTCTGCGAGCAAGCAATATTAGATAGAAAATTAATTTTCTTGTATCTCTCATTAAAACTTCATAATTATCTGGAAGCCCAAAAAAAACAAGGGAGATGCTTACCTGGATTGAAACGCCAAGTACTAGCGATATAGGCTGCTTTCACGAATGTCACACAGAGAGCTCTGATTGGTTTTCAATATAGCCCCCAGTGGGCTTTGCACGATGCGGTCTTGAAGTGCATATTGGGACTTGTGGTCCTTAATCAGAGGAAAAAGTCTTTGCCCTTTAGTAGGTTCTGTGTCTACATACTTCTTTTCAGCATTGTTTCCCTCAGTGGCCCTAGAATGCGAAAACCGGTTCATATTGTTTATACTTGCTGTGCTGAAAACAGGTTTGGCAAGGTTCCAGCCATCAGCCTTCCTCTTTCTGGAATGGTGCAGCCTCCCACGGCAGTGCGCCGTGTAATTTTATGTATTCCAAATGCCCAAAAGCTTCGGAGGCGCACTCGACTGAAAGCAGCAACCCACAGGTTTAATTTATGAAAGGACCAGCATTAGCATTCCGGTTTTGAATCTTTTATTCCTAACGCGTTTCGAGGCTGCAAGCCTCTTACTCATAGGCTGCTTTCACGAATGTCACACAGAGAGCTCTGATTGGTTTTCAATATAGCCCCCAGTGGGCTTTGCATGATGCGGTCTTGTAGTGCATACTGGGACTTGTGGTCCTTAATCAGAGGAAAAAGTCTTTGCCCTTTAGTAGGTTCTGTGTCTACATTATTCTTTTCAGCTTTTTTTCCCTCAGTGGGCCCTAGAATGCGAAAACCGGTTCATATTGTTTATACCTGCTGTGCTGAAAACTGGTTTGGCAAGGTTCCAACCATCAGCCTTCCTCTTTCTGGAATGGTGCAGCCTCCCACGGCAGGTCGCCGTGTAATTTTATGTATTCCAAATGCCCAAAAGCTTAGGAGGCGCACTCGACTGCAAGCAGCAACCCACAGGTTTAATTTATGAAAGGACCAGCATTAGCATTACGGTGTTGAATCTTTTATTCCTAACGCATTTCGAGGCTGAAAGCCTCTTACTCAAAGAGCTGCTTTCACGAATGTCACACAGAGAGCTCTGATTGGTTTTCAATATAGCCCCCAGTGGGCTTTGCACGATGCGGTCTTGAAGTGCATATTGGGACTTGTGGTCCTTAATCAGAGGAAAAAGTCTTTGCCCTTTAGTAGGTTCTGTGTCTACATACTTCTTTTCAGCATTGTTTCCCTCAGTGGCCCTAGAATGCGAAAACCGGTTCATATTGTTTATACTTGCTGTGCTGAAAACAGGTTTGGCAAGGTTCCAGCCATCAGCCTTCCTCTTTCTGGAATGGTGCAGCCTCCCACGGCAGTGCGACGTGTAATTTTATGTATTCCAAATGCAACAAAGCTTCGGAGGCGCACTCGACTGCAAGCAGCAACCCACAGGTTTAATTTATGAAAGGACCAGCATTAGCATTCCGGTTTTGAATCTTTTATTCCTAACGCGTTTCGAGGCTGCAAGCCTCTTACTCATAGGCTGCTTTCACGAATGTCACACAGAGAGCTCTGATTGGTTTTCAATATAGCCCCCAGTGGGCTTTGCATGATGCGGTCTTGTAGTGCATATTGGGACTTGTGGTCCTTAATCAGAGGAAAAAGTCTTTGCCCTTTAGTAGGTTCTGTGTCTACATTCTTCTTTTCAGCATTGTTTCCCTCAATGGGCCCCAGAATGCGAAAACCGGTTCATATTGTTTATACTTGCTGTGCTAAAAACAGGTTTGGCAAGGTTCCAACCATCAGCCTTCCTCTTTCTGGAATGGTGCAGCCTCCCACGGCAGGGCGCCGTGTAATTTTATGTATTCCAAATGCCCAAAAGCTTCGGAGGCGCACGCGACTGCAAGTAGCAAACCACAGGTTTAATTTATGAAAGGACCAGCATTAGCATTACGGTGTTGAATCTTTTATTCCTAACGCATTTCGAGGCTGAAAGCCTCTTACTCAAAGGCTGCTTTCACGAATGTCACACAGAGAGCTCTGATTGGTTTTCAATATAGCCCATATTGGGATTTGCACGATGCGGTCTTGAAGTGTATATTGGGACTTGTGGTCCTTAATCAGAGGAAAAAGTCTTTGCCCTTTAGTAGGTTCTGTATCTACATTATTCTTTTCAGCTTTGTTTCCCTCAGTGGGCCCTAGAATGCGAAAACCGGTTCATATTGTTTATACTTGCTGTGCTGAAAACAGGTTTAGCAAGGTTACAGCCATCAGCCGTCCTCTTTCTGGAATGGTGCAGCCTCCCACGGCAGGTCGCCGTGTAATTTTATGTATTCCAAATGCCCAAAAGCTTAGGAGGCGCACTCGACTGCAAGCAGCAACCCACAGGTTTAATTTATGAAAGGACCAGCATTAGCATTACGGTGTTGAATCTTTTATTCCTAATGCATTTCGAGGCTGAAAGCCTCTTACTCAAAGGCTGCTTTCACGAATGTCACACAGAGAGCTCTGATTGGTTTTCAATATAGCCCCCAGTGGGCTTTGCACGATGCGGTCTTGAAGTGCATATTGGGACTTGTGGTCCTTAATCAGAGGAAAAAGTCTTTGCCCTTTAGTAGGTTCTGTGTCTACATACTTCTTTTCAGCATTGTTTCCCTCAGTGGCCCTAGAATGCGAAAACCTTTTCATATTGTTTATACTTGCTGTGCTGAAAACAGGTTTGGCAAGGTTCCATCCATCAGCCTTCCTCTTTCTGGAATGGTGCAGCCTCCCACGGCAGGGCGCCGTGTAATTTTATGTATTCCAAATGCCCAAAAGCTTCGGAGGCGCACTCGACTGCAAGCAGCAACCCACAGGTTTAATTTATGAAAGGACCAGCATTAGCATTACGGTGTTGAATCTTTTATTCCTAACGCATTTCGAGGCTGAAAGCCTCTTACTCAAAGGCTGCTTTCACGAATGTCACACAGAGAGCTCTGATTGGTTTTCAATATAGCCCCCAGTGGGCTTTGCACGATGCGGTCTTGAAGTGCATATTGGGACTTGTGGACCTTAATCAGAGGAAAAAGTCTTTGCCCTTTAGTAGGTTCTGTGTCTACATACTTCTTTTCAGCATTGTTTCCCTCAGTGGGCCCTAGAATGCGAAAACCGGTTCATATTGTTTATACTTGCTGTGCTGAAAACAGGTTTGGCAAGGTTCCAGCCATCAGCCTTCCTCTTTCTGGATTGGTGCAGCTTCCCACGGCAGGGCGCCGTGTAATTTTATGTATTCCAAATGCCCAAAAGCTTCGGAGGCGCACGCGACTGCAAGCAGCAACCCAGAGGTTTAATTTATGAAAGGACCAGCATTAGCATTCCGGTGTTGAATCTTTTATTCCTAACACGTTTCGAGGCTGAAAGCCTCTTACTCATAGGCTGCTTTCACAAATGTCACACAGAGAGCTCTGATTGGTTTTCAATATAGCCCCCAGTGGGCTTTGCACGATGCGGTCTTGTAGTGCATATTGGGACTTGTGGTCCTTAATCAGAGGAAAAAGTCTTTGCCCTTTAGTAGGTTCTGTGTCTACATTCTTCTTTTCAGCATTGTTTCCCTCAGTGGGCCCCAGAATGCGAAAACCGGTTCATATTGTTTATACTTGCTGTGCTGAAAACAGGTTTGGCAAGGTTCCAACCATCAGCCTTCCTCTTTCTGGAATGGTGCAGCCTCCCACGGCAGGGCGCCGTGTAATTTTATGTATTCCAAATGCCCAAAAGCTTCGGAGGCGCACTCGACTGCAAGCAGCAACCCACAGGTTTAATTTATGAAAGGATCAGCATTAGCATTCCGGTGTTGAATCTTTTATTCCTAACGCATTTCGAGGCTGAAAGCCTCTTACTCAAAGGCTGCTTTCACGAATGTCACACAGAGAGCTCCGATTGGTTTTCAATATAGCCCCAAGTGGGCTTTGCACGATGCGGTCTTGAAGTGCATATTGGGACTTGTGGTCCTTAATCAGAGGAAAAAGTCTTTGCCTTTTAGTAGGTTCTGTGTCTACATTCTTCTTTTCAGCATTGTTTCCCTCAGTGGGCCCCAGAATGCGAAAACCGGTTCATATTGTTTATACTTGCTGTGCTGAAAACAAGTTTGGCAAGGTTCCAACCATCAGCCTTCCTCTTTCTGGAATGGTGCAGCCTCCCACGGCAGGGCGTAGTGTAATTTTATGTATTCCAAATGCCCAAAAGCTTTGGAGGCGCACTCGACTGCAAGCAGCAACCCACAGGTTTAATTTATGAAAGGACCAGCAATAGCATTCGGTGTTGAATCTTTTATTCCTAACGCGTTTCGAGGCTGTAAGCCTCTTACTCATAGGCTGCTTTCACGAATGTCACACAGAGAGCTCTGATTGGTTTTCAATATAGCCCCCAGTGGGCTTTGCACGATGCGGTCTTGTAGTGCATATTGGGACTTGTGGTCCTTAATCAGAGGAAAAAGTCTTTGCCCTTTAGTAGGTTCTGTGTCTACATTCTTCTTTTCAGCATTGTTTCCCTCAGTGGGTCCCAGAATGCGAAAACCGGTTCATATTGTTTATACTTGCTGTGCTGAAAAGAGGTTTGGCAAGGTTCCAACCATCAGCCTTCCTCTTTCTGGAATGGTGCAGCCTCCACGGTAGGGCGCCGTGTAATTTTATGTATTCCAAATGCCCAAAAGCTTCGGAGGCGCACTCGACTGCAAGCAGCAACCCACAGGTTTAATTTATGAAAGGACCAGCATTAGCATTACGGTGTTGAATCTTTTATTCCTAACGCATTTCGAGGCTGAAAGCCTCTTTTTTTTTTTTCTTTTGTCCTCATTAGCCTAGGTCCACAAAAGGTATAGAAAACGATAACCTCCGAGGTCTCCCTGTGCACAGCACCAACCGGAGTCCTTTTGTATTTAGGTCTAGGATGGATCACTCAATACCTTGCTTCTAATACTCCAACCATAGGCAGCCTAACTATCCACCACCAGAGTAACCAAGCAACATGGCATAGAGGCCTAATCATAGGACTATAAGTATGTTTTTATATTTGCATATGTTTTTATACCTTACAGATTTACAAAGGGGTTTATCCAGGACTCAAAGGGGAGCCAGAACTCATTACTCTTCTGCTTTAAGGCTCTGTTCAACCTCAGTGTATATTTTACAGAAGCTAACCATTCTGCTTCATTCGGTGGCAGGGCTTTAATCCAATACTTACAGATTTCTCTGCGAGCAAGCAATATTAGATAGAAAATTAATTTTCTTGTATCTCTCATTAAAACTTCATAATTATCTGGAAGCCCAAAAAAAACAAGGGAGATGCTTACCTGGATTGAAACGCCAAGTACTAGCGATATAGGCTGCTTTCACGAATGTCACACAGAGAGCTCTGATTGGTTTTCAATATAGCCCCCAGTGGGCTTTGCACGATGCGGTCTTGAAGTGCATATTGGGACTTGTGGTCCTTAATCAGAGGAAAAAGTCTTTGCCCTTTAGTAGGTTCTGTGTCTACATACTTCTTTTCAGCATTGTTTCCCTCAGTGAGCCCCAGAATGCGAAAACCGGTTCATATTGTTTATACTTGCTGTGCTGAAAACAGGTTTGGCAAGGTTCCAGCCATCAGCCTTCCTCTTTCTGGAATGGTGCAGCCTCCCAGGGCAGGGCGCCGTGTAATTTTATGTATTCCAAATGCCCAAAAGCTTCGGAGGCGCACGCGACTGCAAGCAGCAACCCACAGGTTTAATTTATGAAAGGACCAGCATTAGCATTCCGGTGTTGAATCTTTTATTCCTAACACGTTTCGAGGCTGAAAGCCTCTTACTCATAGGCTGCTTTCACGAATGTCACACAGAGAGCTCTGATTGGTTTTCAATATAGCCCCCAGTGGGCTTTGCACGATGCGGTCTTGTAGTACATATTGGGACTTGTGGTCCTTAATCAGAGGAAAAAGTCTTTGCCCTTTAGTAGGTTCTGTGTCTACATTCTTCTTTTCTGCATTGTTTCCCTCAGTGGGCCCCAGAATGCGAAAACCGGTTCATATTGTTTATACTTGCTGTGCTGAAAACAGGTTTGGCAAGGTTCCAGCCATCAGACTTCCTCTTTCTGGAATGGTGCAGCCTCCCACGGCAGGGCGCCATGTGGTTTTATGTATTCCAAATGCCCAAAAGCTTCGGAGGTGCACTCAACTGCAAGTAGCAGCCCACTGGTTTAATTTATAAAAGGACCAGCATTAGCATTCCGGTGTTGAATCTTTTATTCCTAACACGTTTCGAGGCTGAAAGCCTCTTACTCATAGGCTGCTTTCACGAATGTCACACAGAGAGCTCTGATTGGTTTTCAATATAGCCCCCAGTGGGCTTTGCACGATGCGGTCATGTAGTGCATATTGGGACTTGTGGTCCTTAATCAGAGGAAAAAGTATTTGCCCTTTAGTAGGTTCTGTGTCTACATACTTCTTTTCAGCATTGTTTCCCTCAGTGGCCCTAGAATGCGAAAACCGGTTCATATTGTTTATACTTGCTGTGCTGAAAACAGGTTTGGCAAGGTTCCAGCCATCAGCCTTCCTCTTTCTGGAATGGTGCAGCCTCCCACGGCAGGGCGCCGTGTAATTTTATGTATTCCAAATGCCCAAAAGCTTCGGAGGCGCACTCGACTGCAAGCAGCAACCCACAGGTTTAATTTATGAAAGGACCAGCATTAGCATTCCGGTTTTGAATCTTTTATTCCTAACGCGTTTCGAGGCTGCAAGCCTCTTACTCATATGCTGCTTTCACGAATGTCACACAGAGAGCTCTGATTGGTTTTCAATATAGCCCCCAGTGGGCTTTGCATGATGCGGTCTTGTAGTGCATATTGGGACTTGTGGTCCTTAATCAGAGGAAAAAGTATTTGCCCTTTAGTAGGTTCTGTGTCTACATTCTTCTTTTCAGCATTGTTTCCCTCAGTGGGCCCCAGAATGCGAAAACTGGTTCATATTGTTTATACTTGCTTTGCTGAAAACAGGTTTGGCAAGGTTCCAACCATCAGCCTTCCTCTTTCTGGAATGGTGCAGCCTCCCACGGCAGGGCGCAGTGTAATTTTATGTATTCCAAATGCCCAAAAGCTTCGGAGGCGCACTCGACTGCAAGCAGCAACCCACAGGTTTAATTTATGAGAGGACCAGCATTAGCATTCCGGTGTTCAATCTTTTATTCCTAACGCATTTCGAGGCTGAAAGCCTCTTACTCAAAGGTTGCTTTCACGAATGTCACACAGAGAGCTCTGATTGGTTTTCAATATAGCCCCCAGTGGGCTTTGCACGATGCGGTCTTGAAGTGCATATTGGGACTTGTGGTCCTTAATCAGAGGAAAAAGTCTTTGCCCTTTAGTAGGTTCTGTGTCTACATACTTCTTTTCAGCATTGTTTCCCTCAGTGGGCCCCAGAATGCGAAAACCGGTTCATATTGTTTATACTTGCTGTGCTGAAAACAGGTTTGACAAGGTTCCAACCATCAGCCTTCCTCTTTCTGGAATGGTGCAGCCTCCCACAGCAGGGCGCCGTGTAATTTTATGTATTCCAAATGCCTAAAAGCTTCGGAGGCGCACTCGACTGCAAGCAGCAACCCACAGGTTTAATTTATGAAAGGACCAGCATTAGCATTCCGGTGTTGAATCTTTTATTCCTAACGCGTTTCGAGGCTGAAAGCCTCTTACTCATAGGCTGCTTTCACGAATGTCACACAGAGAGCTCTGACTGGTTTTCAATATAGCCCCCAGTGGGCTTTGCACGATGCGGTCTTGTAGTGCATATTGGGACTTGTGGTCCTTAATCAGAGGAAAAAGTCTTTGCCCTTTAGTAGGTTCTGTGTCTACATTCTTCTTTTCAGCATTGTTTCCCTCAGTGGGCCCCAGAATGCGAAAATCGGTTCATATTGTTTATACTTGCTGTGCTGAAAACAGGTTTGGCAAGGTTCCAACCATCAGCCTTACTCTTTCTGGAATGGTGCAGCCTCCCACGGCAAGGCGCTGTGTAATTTTATGCATTCCAAATGCCCAAAAGCTTCGGAGGCGCACTCGACTGCAAGCAGCAACCCACAGATTTAATTTATGAAAGGACCAGCATTAGCATTACGGTGTTGAATCTTTTATTCCTAACGCATTTCGAGGCTTAAAGCCTCTTACTCAAAGGCTGCTTTCACGAATGTCACACAGAGAGCTCTGATTGGTTTTCAATATAGCCCCGAGTGGGCTTTGCACGATGCGGTCTTGAAGTGCATATTGGGACTTGTGGTCCTTAATCAGAGGAAAAAGTCTTTGCCCTTTAGTAGGTTCTGTGTCTACATACTTCTTTTCAGCATTGTTTCCTTCAGTGGGCCCCAGAATGCGAAAACCGGTTCATATTGTTTATACTTGCTGTGCTGAAAACAGGTTTAGCAAGGTTCCAGCCATCAGCCTTCCTCTTTCTGGAATGGTTCAGCCTCCCACGGCAGGGCGCCGTGTAATTTTATGTATTCCAAATGCCCAAAAGCTTCGGAGGCGCACACGACTGCAAGCAGCAACCCACAGGTTTAATTTATGAAAGGACCAGCATTAGCATTCCGGTGTTGAATCTTTTATTCCTAACACGTTTCGAGGCTGAAAGCCTCTTACTCATAGGCTGCTTTCACGAATGTCACACAGAGAGCTCTGATTGGTTTTCAATATAGCCCCCAGTGGGCTTTGCACGATGCGGTCTTGTAGTGCATATTGGGACTTGTGGTCCTTAATCAGAGGAAAAAGTCTTTGCCCTTTAGTAGGTTCTGTGTCTACATTCTTCTTTTCAGCATTGTTTCCCTCAGTGGGCCCCAGAATACGAAAACCGGTTCATATTGTTTATACTTGCTGTGCTGAAAACAGGTTTGGCAAGGTTCCAACCATCAGCCTTCCTCTTTCTGGAATGGTGCAGCCTCCCACGGCAGGGCGTAGTGTAATTTTATGTATTCCAAATGCCCAAAAGCTTCGGAGGCGCACTCGACTGCAAGCAGCAACCCACAGGTTTAATTTATGAAAGGACCAGCAATAGCATTCGGTGTTGAATCTTTTATTCCTAACGTGTTTCGAGGCTGCAAGCCTCTTACTCATAGGCTGCTTTCGCGAATGTCACACAGAGAGCTCTGATTGGTTTTCAATATAGCCCCCAGTGGGCTTTGCACGATGCGGTCTTGTAGTGCATATTGGGACTTGTGGTCCTTAATCAGAGGACAAAGTATTTGCCCTTTAGTAGGTTCTGTGTCTACATTCTTCTTTTCAGCATTGTTTCCCTCAGTGGGCCCCAGAATGCGAAAACCGGTTCATATTGTTTATACTTGCTGTGCTGAAAACAGATTTGGCAAGGTTCCAACCATCAGCCTTCCTCTTTCTGGAATGGTGCAGCCTCCCACGGCAGGGCGCCATGTAATTTTATGTATTCCAAATGCCCAAAAGCTTCGGAGGCGCACTCGACTTCAAGCAGCAACCCACAGGTTTAATTTATGAAAGGACCAGCAATAGCATTCGGTGTTGAATCTTTTATTCCTAACGCGTTTCGAGGCTGAAAGCCTCTTACTCAAAGGCTGCTTTCACGAATGTCACACAGAGAGCTCTGATTGGTTTTCAATATATCCCCCAGTGGGCTTTGCACAATGCGGTCTTGTAGTGCATATTGGGACTTGTGGTCCTTAATCAGAGGAAAAAGTATTTGCCCTTTAGTAGGTTCTGTGTCTACATTCTTCTTTTCAGCATTGTTTCCCTCAGTGGGCTCCAGAATGCGAAAATCGGTTCATATTGTTTATACTTGCTGTGCTGAAAACAGGTTTGGCAAGGTTCCAACCATCAGCCTTCCTCTTTCTGGAATGGTGCAGCCTCCCACAGCAAGGCGCCGTGTAATTTTATGTATTCCAAATGCCCAAAAGCTTCGGAGGCGCACTCGACTGCAAGCAGCAACCCACAGATTTAATTTATGAAAGGACCAGCATTAGCATTACGGTGTTGAATCTTTTATTCCTAACGCATTTCGAGGCTGAAAGCCTCTTACTCAAAGGCTGCTTTCATGAATGTCACACAGAGAGCTCTGATTGGTTTTCAATATAGCCCCCAGTGGACTTTGCACGATGCGGTCTTGAAGTGCATATTGGGACTTGTGGTCCTTAATCAGAGGAAAAAGTCTTTGCCCTTTAGTAGGTTCTGTGTCTACATACTTCTTTTCAGCATTGTTTCCCTCAGTGGGCCCCAGAATGCGAAAACCGGTTCATATTGTTTATACTTGCTGTGCTGAAAACAGATTTGGCAAGGTTCCAACCATCATCCTTCCTCTTTCTGGAATGGTGCAGCCTCCCACGGCAGGGCGCCGTGTAATTTTATGTATTCCAAATGCCCAAAAGCTTCGGAGGCGCACTCGACTTCAAGCAGCAACCCACAGGTTTAATTTATGAAAGGACCAGCAATAGCGTTCCGGTGTTGAATCTTTTATTCCTAACGCGTTTCGAGGCTGAAAGCCTCTTACTCATAGGATGCTTTCACGAATGTCACACAGAGAGCTCTGATTGGTTTTCAATATATCCCCCAGTGGGCTTTGCACGATGCGGTCTTGTAGTGCATATTGGGACTTGTGGTCCTTAATCAGAGGAAAAAGTATTTGCCCTTTAGTAGGTTCTGTGTCTACATTCTTCTTTTCAGCATTGTTTCCCTCAGTGGGCCCCAGAATGCGAAAACCGGTTTATATTGTTTATACTTGCTGTGCTGAAAACAGGTTTGGCAAGGTTCCAAATATCAGCCTTCCTCTTTCTGGAATGGTGCAGCCTCCCACGGCAGGGCGTAGTGTAATTTTATGTATTCCAAATGCCCAAAAGCTTTGGAGGCGCACTCGACTGCAAGCAGCAACCCACAGGTTTAATTTATGAAAGGACCAGCAATAGCATTCGGTGTTGAATCTTTTATTCCTAACGCGTTTTGAGGCTGAAAGCCTCTTACTCGTAGGCTGCTTTCACGAATGTCACACAGAGAGCTCTGATTGGTTTTCAATATAGCCCCCAGTGGGCTTTGCACGATGCGGTCTTGTAGTGCATATTGGGACTTGTGGTCCTTAATCAGAGGAAAAAGTATTTGCCCTTTAGTAGGTTCTGTGTCTACATTCTTCTTTTCAGCATTGTTTCCCTCAGTGGGCCCCAGAATGCGAAAACCGGTTCATATTGTTTATACTTGTTGTGCTGAAAACAGGTTTGGCAAGGTTCCAGCCATCAGACTTCCTCTTTCTGGAATGGTGCAGCCTCCCACGGCAGGGCGCCGTGTGGTTTTATGTATTCCAAATGCCCAAAAGCTTCGGAGGCGCACTCGACTGCAAGTAGCAACCCACAGGTTTAATTTATAAAAGGACCAGCATTAGCATTCCGGTGTTGAATCTTTTATTCCTAACGCGTTTCGAGGCTGAAAGCCTCTTACTCATAGGCTGCTTTCACGAATGTCACACAGAGAGCTCTGATTGGTTTTCAATATAGCCCCAGTGGGCTTTGCACGATGCGGTCTTGTAGTGCATATTGGGACTTGTGGTCCTTAATCAGAGGAAAAAGTCTTTGCCCTTTAGTAGGTTCTGTGTCTAAATTCTTCTTTTCAGCATTGTTTCCCTCAGTGGGCCCCAGAATACGAAAACCGGTTCATATTGTTTATACTTGCTGTGCTGAAAACAGGTTTCGCAAGGTTCCAACCATCAGCCTTCCTCTTTCTGGAATGGTGCAGCCTCCCACGGCAGGGTGCCGTGTAATTTTATGCATTCCAAATGCCCAAAAGCTTCGGAGGCGCACTCGACTGCAAGCAGCAACCCACAGGTTTAATTTATGAAAGGACCAGCATTAGCATTCCGGTGTTGAATCTTTTATTCTTAACGCGTTTCGAGGCTGAAAGCCTCTTACTCATAGACTGCTTTCACGAATGTCACACAGAGAGCTCTGATTGGTTTTCAATATAGCCCCCAGTGGGCTTTGCACGATGCGGTCTTGTAGTGCATATTGGGACTTGTGGTCCTTAATCAGAGTAAAAAGTCTTTGCCCTTTAGTAGGTTCTGTGTCTATATTCTTCTTTTCTGCATTGTTTCCCTCAGTGGGCCCTAGAATGCGAAAACCAGTTCATATTGTTTATACTTGCTGTGCTGAAAACAGGTTTGGCAAGGTTCCAGCCATCAGACTTCCTCTTTCTGGAATGGTACAGCCTCCCACGGCAGGGTGCCGTGTAATTTTATGTATTCTAAATGCCCAAATGTTTCGGAGGCGCACTCGACCGCAAGCAGCAACCCACAGGTTTAATTCATGAAAGGACCAGCATTAGCATTCCGGTGTTGAATCTTTTATTCCTAACGCGTTTCGAGGCTGAAAGCCTCTTACTCATAGGCTGCTTTCACGAATGTCACACAGAGAGCTCTGATTGGTTTTCAATATAGCCCCCAGTGGGCTTTGCACGATGCGGTCTTGTAGTGCATGATGGGACTTGTGGTCCTTAATCAGAGGAAAAAGTCTTTGCCCTTTAGTAGGTTCTGTGTCTACATTCTTCTTTTCAGCATTGTTTCCCTCAGTGGGCCCCAGAATGCGAAAACCGGTTCATATTGTTTTTACTTGCTGTGCTGAAAACAGGTTTGGCAAGGTGCCAACCATCAGCCTTCCTCTTTCTGGAATGGTGCAGCCTCCCACGGCAGGGCGCCATGTAATTTTATGTATTCCAAATGGCCAAAAGCTTCGGAGGTGCACTCGACTGCAAGCAGCAACCCACAGATTTAATTTATGAAAAACCAGCGATAGCATTCCGGTGTTGAATCTTTTATTCCTAACGCGTTTCGAGGCTGAAAGCCTCTTACTCATAGGCTGCTTTCACGAATGTCACAAAGAGAGCTCTGATTGGTTTTCAATATAGCCCCCAGTGGGCTTTGCACGATGCGGTCTTCTTGTGCATAATGGGACGTGTGGTCCTTAATCAGAGGAAAAAGTCTTTGCCCTTTAGTAGGTTCTGTGTCTACATTCTTCTTTTCAGTATTGTTTCCCTCAGTGGGCCCCAGAATGCGAAAATCAGTTCATATTGTTTATACTTGCTGTGCTGAAAATAGGTTTGGCAAGGTTCCAACCATCAGCCTTCCTCTTTCTTAAATGGTACAGCCTCCCACGGTAGGGCGCCGTGTAAGTTTATGTATTCCAAATGCCCAAAAGCTTCAGAGGCGCACTCGACTGCATGCAGCAACCCAAAGGTTTAATTTATGAAAGGACCAGCATTAGCATTCCGGTGTTGAATCTTTTATTCCTAACTCGTTTCGAGGCTGAAAGCCTCTTACTCATATGCTGCTTTCACGAATGTCACACAGAGAGCTCTGATTGGTTTTCAATATAGCCCCCAGTGGGCTTTGCACGATGCGGTCTTGTAGTGCATATTGGGACTTTTGGTCCTTAATCAGAGGAAAAAGTCTTTGCCCTTTAGTAGGTTCTGTGTCTACATTCTTCTTTTCAGCATTGTTTCCCTCAGTGGGCCCCAGAATGCGAAAACCGGTTCATATTGTTTATACTTGCTGCGCTGAAAACAGGTTTGGCAAGGTTCCAACCATCAGCCTTCCTCTTTCTGGAATGGTGCAGCCTCCCACGGCAGGGCGCCTTGTAATTTTATGTATTCCAAATGCCCAAAAGCTTCGGAGGCGCACTCGACTGCAAGCAGCAACCCACAGGTTTAATTTATGAAAGGACCAGCATTAACATTCCTGTGTTGAATCTTTTATTCCTCACGCGTTTCGAGGCTGAAAGCCTCTTACTCATAGGCTGCTTTCACGAATGTCACACAGAGAGCTCTGATTGGTTTTCAATATAGCCCCCAGTGGGCTTTGCACAATGCGGTCTTGTAGTGCATATTGGGACTTGTGGTCCTTAATCAGAGGAAAAAGTCTTTGCCCTTTAGTAGGTTCTGTGTCTACATTCTTCTTTTCAGCATTGTTTCCCTCAGTGGGCCCCAGAATGCGAAAACCGGTTCATATTGTTTATACTTGGTGTGCTGAAAACAGGTTTGGCAAGGTTCCAACCATCAGCCTTCCTCTTTCTGGAATGGTGCAGCCTCCCACGGTAGGGCGCCATGTAATTTTATGTATTCCAAATGCCCAAAAGCTTCGGAGGCGCACTCGACTGCAAGCAGCAACCCAAAGGTTTAATTTATGAAAGGACCTGCATTAGCATTCCGGTGTTGAATCTTTTATTCCTAACGCGTTTCGAGGCTGAAAGCCTCTTACTCATAGGCTGCTTTCAGGAATGTCACAGAGAGAGCTCTGATTGGTTTTCAATATAGCCCCCAGTGGGCTTTGCACGATGCGGTCTTGTAGTGCATATTGAGACTTGTGGTCCTTAATCAGAGGAAGAAGTCTTTGCCCTTTAGTAGGTTCTGTGTCTACATTCTTCTTTTCAGCATTGTTTCCCTCACTGGGCCCCAGAATGCGAAAACCGGTTCATATTGTTTTTACTTGCTGTACTGAAAACAGGTTTGGGAAGGTGCCAACCATCAGCCTTCCTCTTTCTGGAATGGTGCAGCCTCCCACGGCAGGGCGCCATGTAATTTTATGTATTCCAAATGGCCAAAAGCTTCGGAGGTGCACTCGACTGCAAGCAGCAACCCACAGATTTAATTTATGAAAAACCAGCAATAGCATTCCGGTGTTGAATCTTTTATTCCTAACGCGTTTCGAGGCTGAAAGCCTCTTACTCATAGGCTGCTTTCACGAATGTCACACAGAGAGCTCTGATTGGTTTTCAATATGGCCCCCAGTGGGCTTTGCACGATGCGGTCTTGTAGTGCATTGTGGGACTTGTGGTCCTTAATCAGAGGAAAAAGTCTTTGCCCCTTAGTAGGTTCTGTGTCTACATTCTTCTTTTCAGCATTGTTTCCCTCAGTGGGCCCCAGAATGCGAAAACCGGTTCATATTGTTTATACTTTCTGTGCTGAAAACAGGTTTGGCAAGGTTCCAGCCATCAGCCGTCCTCTTTCTGGAATGGTGCAGCCTCCCACAGCAAGGCGCCGTGTAATTTTATGTATTCCAAATGCCCAAAAGCTTCGAAGGCGCACTCGACTGCAAGCAGCAACCCACAGATTTAATTTATGAAAGGACCAGCATTAGCATTACAGTGTTGAATCTTTTATTCCTAACGCATTTCGAGGCTGAAAGCCTCTTACTCAAAGGCTGCTTTCATGAATGTCACACAGAGAGCTCTGATTGGTTTTCAATATAGCCCCCAGTGGACTTTGCACGATGCGGTCTTGCAGTGCATATTGGGACTTGTGGTCCTTAATCAGAGGAAAAAGTCTTTGCCCTTTAGTAGGTTCTGTGTCTACATTCTTCTTTCCAACATTGTTTCCCTCAGTGGGCCCCAGAATGCGAAAACCAGTTCATATTGTTTATACTTGCTGTGCTGAAAACAGGTTTGGCAAGGTTCCAACCATTAGCCTTCCTCTTTCTGGAATGGTGCAGCCTCCCACTGCAGGGCGCCGTGTAATTTTATGTATTCCAAATGCCCAAAAGCTTCGGAGGCGCACTCGTCTGCAAGCAGCAACCCACAGGTTTAATTTATGCAAGGACCAGCAATAGCATTCCGTTGTTGAATCTTTTATTCCTAACGCGTTTCGAGGCCGAAAGCCTCTTACTCATAGGCTGCTTTCACGAATGTCACACAGAGAGCTCTGATTGGTTTTCAATATAGCCCCCAGTGGGCTTTGCACAATGCGGTCTTGTAGTGCATATTTTGACTTGTGGTCCTTAATCAGAGGAAAAAGTCTTTGCCCTTTAGTAGGTTCTGTGTCTACATTCTTCTTTTCAGCATTATTTCCCTCAGTGGGCCCCAGAATGCGAAAACCAGTTCATATTGTTTATTCTTGCTGTGCTGAGAACAGGTTTGGCAAGGTTCCAACCATCAGCCTTCCTCTTTCTGGAATGGTGCAGCCTCCCACGGCAGGGCGCCGTGTAATTTTATGTATTCCAAATGCCCAAAAGCTTCGGAGGCGCACTCGACTGCAAGCAGCAACCCACAGGTTTAATTTATGAAAGGACCAGCAATAGCATTCGGTGTTGAATCTTTTATTCCTAACGTGTTTCGAGGCTGCAAGCCTCTTACTCATAGGCTGCTTTCGCGAATGTCACACAGAGAGCTCTGATTGGTTTTCAATATAACCCCCAGTGGGCTTTGCACGATGCGGTCTTGTAGTGCATATTGGGACTTGTGTTCCTTAATCAGAGGACAAAGTATTTGCCCTTTAGTAGGTTCTGTGTCTACATTCTTGTTTTCAGCATTGTTTCCCTCAGTGGGCCCCAGAATGCGAAAACCGGTTCATATTGTTTATACTTGCTGTGCTGAAAACAGATTTGGCAAGGTTCCAACCATCAGCCTTCCTCTTTCTGGAATGGTGCAGCCTCCCACGGCAGGGCGCCATGTAATTTTATGTATTCCAAATGCCCAAAAGCTTCGGAGGCGCACTCGACTTCAAGCAGCAACCCACAGGTTTAATTTATGAAAGGACCAGCAATAGCGTTCCGGTGTTGAATCTTTTATTCCTAACGCGTTTCGAGGCTGAAAGCCTCTTACTCATAGGCTGCTTTCACGAATGTCACACATAGAGCTCTGATTGGTTTTCAATATATCCCCCAGTGGGCTTTGCACGATGCGGTCTTGTAGTGCATATTGGGACTTGTGGTCCTTAATCAGAGGAAAAAGTCTTTGCCCTTTAGTAGGTTCTGTGTCTACATTCTTCTTTTCAGCATTGTTTCACTCAGTGGGCCCCAGAATGCGAAAACCGGTTTATATTGTTTATACTTGCTGTGCTGAAAACAGGTTTGGCAAGGTTCCAAATATCAGCCTTCCTCTTTCTGGAATGGTGCAGCCTCCCACGGCAGGGCATAGTGTAATTTTATGTATTCCAAATGCCCAAAAGCTTCGGAGGCGCACTCGACTGCAAGCAGCAACTCACAGGTTTAATTTATGAAAGGAATAGCAATAGCTTTCGGTGTTGAATCTTTTATTCCTAACGCGTTTCGAGGCTGAAAGCCTCTTACTCGTAGGCTGCTTTCACGAATGTCACACAGAGAGCTCTGATTGGTTTTCAATATAGCCCCAGTGGGCTTTGCACGATGCGGTCTTGCAGTGCATATTGGGACTTGTGGTCCTTAATCAGAGGAAAAAGTCTTTGCCCTTTAGTAGGTTCTGTGTCTAAATTCTTCTTTTCAGCATTGTTTCCCTCAGTGGGCCCCAGAATACGAAAACCGGTTCATATTGTTTATACTTGCTGTGCTGAAAACAGTTTTGGCAAGGTTCCAACCATCAGCCTTCCTCTTTCTGGAATGGTGCAGCCTCCCACGGCAAGGCGCCGTGTAATTTGATGTATTCCAAATGCCCAAAAGCTTCGGAGGCGCACTCGACTGCAAGCAGCAACCCACAGATTTAATTTATGAAAGGACCAGCATTAGCATTACGGTGTTGAATCTTTTATTCCTAACGCATTTCGAGGCTGAAAGCCTCTTACTCAAAGGCTGCTTTCACGAATGTCACACAGAGAGCTCTGATTGGTTTTCAATATATCCCACAGTGGGCTATGCACAATGCGGTCTTGTAGTGCATATTGGGACTTGTGGTCCTTAATCAGAGGAAAAGTATTTGCCCTTTAGTAGGTTCTGTGTCTACATTCTTCTTTTCAACATTGTTTCCCTCAGTGGGCCCCAGAATGCGAAAACCGGTTCATATTGTTTATACTTGCTGTGCTGAAAACAGGTTTGACAAGGTTCCAACCATCAGCCTTCCTCTTTCTGGAATGGTGCAGCCTCCCACAGCAGGGCGCCGTGTAATTTTATGTATTCCAAATGCCCAAAAGCTTCGGAGGCGCACTTGACTGCAAGCAGCAACCCACAGGTTTAATTTATGAAAGGACCAGCATTAGCATTCCGGTGTTGAATCTTTTATTCCTAACGCGTTTCGAGGCTGAAAGCCTCTTACTCATAGGCTCCTTTCACGAATGTCACACAGAGAGCTCTGATTGGTTTTCAATATAGCCCCCAGTGGGCTTTGCACGATGCGGTCTTGTAGTGCATATTGGGACTTGTGGTCCTTAATCAGAGGAAAAAGTCTATGCCCTTTAGTAGGTTCTGTGTCTACATTCTTCTTTTCAGCATTGTTTCCCTCAGTGGGCCCCAGAATGCGAAAATCGGTTCATATTGTTTATACTTGCTGTGCTGAAAACAGGTTTGGCAAGGTTCCAACCATCAGCCTTCCTCTTTCTGGAATGGTGCAGCCTCCCCAGCAAGGCGCCGTGTAATTTTATGTATTCCAAATGCCCAAAAGCTTCGAAGGTGCACTCGACTGCAAGCAGCAACCCACAGATTTAATTTATGAAAGGACCAGCATTAGCATTACGGTGTTGAATCTTTTATTCCTAACGCATTTCAAGGCTGAAAGCCTCTTACTCAAAGGCTGCTTTCATGAATGTCACACAGAGAGCTCTGATTGGTTTTCAATATATCCCACAGTGGGCTATGCACAATGCGGTCTTGTAGTGCATATTGGGACTTGTGGTCCTTAATCAGAGGAAAAAGTATTTGCCCTTTAGTAGGTTCTGTGTCTACATTCTTCTTTTCAACATTGTTTCCCTCAGTGGGCCCCAGAATGCGAAAACCGGTTCATATTGTTTATACTTGCTGTGCTGAAAACAGGTTTGGCAAGGTTCCAGCCATCAGCCTTCATCTTTCTGGAATGGTGCAGCCTCCCACGGCAGGGCGCCGTGTAATTTTATGTATTCCAAATGCCCAAAAGCTTCGGAGGCGCACACGACTGCAAGCAGCAACCCACAGGTTTAATTTATAAAAGGACCAGCATTAGCATTCCGGTGTTGAATCTTTTATTCCTAACACGTTTTGAGGCTGAAAGCCTCTTACTCATAGGCTGCTTTCACGAATGTCACACAGAGAGCTCTGATTGGTTTTCAATATAGCCCCCAGTGGGCTTTGCACGATGCGGTCTTGTAGTGCATATTGGGACTTGTGGTCCTTAATCAGAGGAAAAAGTATTTGCCCTTTAGTAGGTTCTGTGTCTACATTCTTCTTTTCAGCATTGTTTCCCTCAGTGGGCCCCAGAATGCGAAAACCGGTTCATATTGTTTATACTTGCTGGGCTGAAAACAGATTTGGCAAGGTTTCAACCATCAGCCTTCCTCTTTCTGGAATGGTGCAGCCTCCCACGGCAGGGCGCCGTGTAATTTTATGTATTCCAAATGCCCAAAAGCTTCGGAGGCGCACTCGACTTCAAGCAGCAACCCACAGGTTTAATTTATGAAAGGACCAGCAATAGCGTTCCGGTGTTGAATCTTTTATTCCTAACGCGTTTCGAGTCTGAAAACCTCTTACTCATAGGCTGCTTTCACGAATGTCACACAGAGAGCTCTGATTGGTTTTCAATATATCCCCCAGTGGGCTTTGCATGATGCGGTCTTGTAGTGCATATTGGGACTTGTGGTCCTTAATCAGAGGAAAAAGTCTTTGCCCTTTAGTAGGTTCTGTGTCAACATTCTTCTTTTCAGCATTGTTTCCCTCAGTGGGCCCCAGAATGCGAAAACCGGTTTATATTGTTTATACTTGCTGTGCTGAAAACAGGTTTGGCAAGGTTCCAAATATCAGCCTTCCTCTTTCTGGAATGGTGCAGCCTCCCACGGCAGGGCGTAGTGTAATTTTATGTATTCCAAATGCCCAAAAGCTTTGGAGGCGCACTCGACTGCAAGCAGCAACCCACAGGTTTAATTTATGAAAGGACCAGCAATAGCATTCGGTGTTGAATCTTTTATTCCTAACGCGTTTCGAGGCTGAAAGCCTCTTACTCGTAGGCTGCTTTCACGAATGTCACACAGAGAGCTCTGATTGGTTTTTAATATAGCCCCCAGTGGGCTTTGCACGATGCGGTCTTGTAGTGCATATTGGGACTTGTGGTCCTTAATCAGAGGAAAAAGTTTTTGCCCTTTAGTAGGTTCTGTGTCTACATTCTTCTTTTCAGCATTGTTTCCCTCAGTGGGCCCCAGAATGCGAAAATCGGTTCATATTGTTTATACTTGCTGTGCTGAAAACAGGTTTGGCAAGGTTCCAACCATCAGCCTTCCTCTTTCTGGAATGGTGCAGCCTCCCACGGCAAGGCGCCGTGTAATTTTATGTATTCCAAATGCCCAAAAGCTTCGGAGGCGCACTCGACTGCAAGCAGCAACCCACAGATTTAATTTATGAAAGTACCAGCATTAGCATTACGGTGTTGAATCTTTTATTCCTAACGCATTTCGAGGCTGAAAGCCTCTTACTCAAAGGCTGCTTTCATGAATGTCACACAGAGAGCTCTGATTGGTTTTCAATATAGCCCCCAGTGGGCTTTGCACGATGCGGTCTTGAAGTGCATATTGGGACTTGTGGTCCTTAATCAGAGGAAAAAGTCTTTGCCCTTTAGTAGGTTCTGTGTCTACATACTTCTTTTCAGCATTGTTTCCCTCAGTGGGCCCCAGAATGCGAAAACCGGTTCATATTGTTTATACTTGCTGTGCTGAAAACAGGTTTGGCAAGGTTCCAGCCATCAGCCTTCATCTTTCTGGAATGGTGCAGCCTCCCACGGCAGGGCGCCGTGTAATTTTATGTATTCCAAACGCCCAAAAGCTTCGGAGGCGCACACGACTGCAAGCAGCAACCCACAGGTTTAATTTATGAAAGGACCAGCATTAGCATTCCGGTTTTGAATCTTTTATTCCTAACACGTTTTGAGGCTGAAAGCCTCTTACTCATAGGCTGCTTTCACGAATGTCACACAGAGAGCTCTGATTGGTTTTCAATATAGCCCCCAGTGGGCTTTGCACGATGCGGTCTTGTAGTGCATATTGGGACTTGTGGTCCTTAATCAGAGGAAAAAGTATTTGCCCTTTAGTAGGTTCTGTGTCTACATTCTTCTTTTCAGCATTGTTTCCCTCAGTGGGCCCCAGAATGCGAAAACCGGTTCATATTGTTTATACTTGCTGTGCTGAAAACAGATTTGGCAAGGTTCCAACCATCAGCCTTCCTCTTTCTGGAATGGTGCAGCCTCCCACGGCAGGGCGCCGTGTAATTTTATGTATTCCAAATGCCCAAAAGCTTCCGGAGGCGCACTCGACTTCAAGCAGCAACCCACAGGTTTAATTTATGAAAGGACCAGCAATAGCGTTCCGGTGTTGAATCTTTTATTCCTAAAGCGTTTCGAGGCTGAAAGCCTCTTACTCATAGGATGCTTTCACGAATGTCACACAGAGAGCTCTGACTGGTTTTCAATATATCCCCCAGTGGGCTTTGCACGATGCGGTCTTGTAGTGCATATTGGGACTTGTGGTCCTTAATCAGAGGAAAAAGTATTTGCCCTTTAGTAGGTTCTGTGTCTACATTCTTCTTTTCAGCATTGTTTCCCTCAGTGGGCCCCAGAATGCGAAAACCGGTTTATATTGTTTATACTTGCTGTGCTCAGGTTTGGCAAGGTTCCAAATATCAGCCTTCCTCTTTCTGGAATGGTGCAGCCTCCCACGGTAGGGCGTAGTGTAATTTTATGTATTCCAAATGCCCAAAAGCTTTGGAGGCGCACTCGACTGCAAGCAGCAACCCACAGGTTTAATTTATGAAAGGACCAGCAATAGCATTCGGTGTTGAATCTTTTATTCCTAACGCGTTTCGAGGCTGAAAGCCTCTTACTCGTAGGCTGCTTTCACGAATGTCACACAGAGAGCTCTGATTGGTTTTCAATATAGCCCCCAGTGGGCTTTGCACGATGCGGTCTTGTAGTGCATATTGGGACTTGTGGTCCTTAATCAGAGGAAAAAGTATTTGCCCTTTAGTAGGTTCTGTGTCTACATTCTTCTTTTCAGCATTGTTTCCCTCAGTGGGCCCCAGAATGCGAAAACCGGTTCATATTGTTTATACTTGCTGTGCTGAAAACAGGTTTGGCAAGGTTCCAGCCATCAGACTTCCTCTTTCTGGAATGGTGCAGCCTCCCACGGCAGGGCGCCGTGTGGTTTTATGTATTCCAAATGCCCAAAAGCTTCGGAGGCGCACTCGACTGCAAGTAGCAACCCACAGGTTTAATTTATAAAAGGACCAGCATTAGCATTCCGGTGTTGAATCTTTTATTCCTAACGCGTTTCGAGGCTGAAAGCCTCTTACTCATAGGCTGCTTTCACGAATGTCACACAGTGAGCTCTGATTGGTTTTCAATATAGCCCCAGTGGGCTTTGCACGATGCGGTCTTGTAGTGCATATTGGGACTTGTGGTCCTTAATCAGAGGAAAAAGTCTTTGCCCTTTAGTAGGTTCTGTGTCTAAATTCTTCTTTTCAGCATTGTTTCCCTCAAGTGGGCCCCAGAATACGAAAACCGGTTCATATTGTTTATACTTGCTGTGCTGAAAACAGGTTTCGCAAGGTTCCAACCATCAGCCTTCCTCTTTCTGGAATGGTGCAGCCTCCCACGGCAGGGTGCCGTGTAATTTTATGCATTCCAAATGCCCAAAAGCTTCGGAGGCGCACTCGACTGCAAGCAGCAACCCACAGGTTTAATTTATGAAAGGACCAGCATTAGCATTCCGGTGTTGAATCTTTTATTCTTAACGCGTTTCGAGGCTGAAAGCCTCTTACTCATAGACTGCTTTCACGAATGTCACACAGAGAGCTCTGATTGGTTTTCAATATAGCCCCCAGTGGGCTTTGCACGATGCGGTCTTGTAGTGCATATTGGGACTTGTGGTCCTTAATCAGAGTAAAAAGTCTTTGCCCTTTAGTAGGTTCTGTGTCTATATTCTTCTTTTCTGCATTGTTTCCCTCAGTGGGCCCTAGAATGCGAAAACCAGTTCATATTGTTTATACTTGCTGTGCTGAAAACAGGTTTGGCAAGGTTCCAGCCATCAGACTTCCTCTTTCTGGAATGGTACAGCCTCCCACGGCAGGGTGCCGTGTAATTTTATGTATTCTAAATGCCCAAAAGTTTCGGAGGCGCACTCGACCGCAAGCAGCAACCCACAGGTTTAATTCATGAAAGGACCAGCATTAGCATTCCGGTGTTGAATCTTTTATTCCTAACGCGTTTCGAGGCTGAAAGCCTCTTACTCATAGGCTGCTTTCACGAATGTCACACAGAGAGCTCTGATTGGTTTTCAATATAGCCCCCAGTGGGCTTTGCACGATGCGGTCTTGTAGTGCATGATGGGACTTGTGGTCCTTAATCAGAGGAAAAAGTCTTTGCCCTTTAGTAGGTTCTGTGTCTACATTCTTCTTTTCAGCATTGTTTCCCTCACTGGGCCCCAGAATGCGAAAACCGGTTCATATTGTTTATACTTGCTGTGCTGAAAACAGGTTTGGCAAGGTTCCGACCATCAGCCTTCCTCTTTCTGGAATGGTGCAGCCTCCCACGGCAGGGTGCCGTGTAATTTTATGTATTCCAAATGCCCAAAAGCTTCGGAGGCGCACTCGACTGCATGCAGCAACCCAAAGGTTTAATTTATGAAAGGACCAGCATTAGCATTCCGGTGTTGAATCTTTTATTCTTAACGCGTTTCGAGGCTGAAAGCCTCTTACTCATAGGCTGCTTTCACGAATGTCACACAGAGAGCTCTGATTGGTTTTCAATATATCCCCCAGTGGGCTTTGCACGATGCGGTCTTGTAGTGCATATTGGGACTTGTGGTCCTTAATCAGAGGAAAACGTATTTGCCCTTTAGTAGGTTCTGTGTCTACATTCTTCTTTTCAGCATTGTTTCCCTCAGTGGGCCCCAGAATGCGATAACCGGTTCATATTGTTTATACTTGCTGTGCTGAAAACAGGTTTGGCAAGGTTCCAACCATCAGCCTTCCTCTTTCTGGAATGGTGCAGCCTCCCACGGTAGGGCGCCATGTAATTTTATGTATTCCAAATGCCCAAAAGCTTCGGAGGCGCACTCGACTGCAAGCAGCAACCCAAAGGTTTAATTTATGAAAGGACCTGCATTAGCATTCCGGTGTTGAATCTTTTATTCCTAACGCGTTTCGAGGCTGAAAGCCTCTTACTCATAGGCTGCTTTCAGGAATGTCACAGAGAGAGCTCTGATTGGTTTTCAATATAGCCCCCAGTGGGCTTTGCACGATGCGGTCTTGTAGTGCATATTGAGACTTGTGGTCCTTAATCAGAGGAAGAAGTCTTTGCCCTTTAGTAGGTTCTGTGTCTACATTCTTCTTTTCAGCATTGTTTCCCTCAGTGGGCCCCAGAATGCGAAAACCGGTTCATATTGTTTTTACTTGCTGTGCTGAAAACAGGTTTGGCAAGGTGCCAACCATCAGCCTTCCTCTTTCTGGAATGGTGCAGCCTCCCACGGCAGGGCGCCATGTAATTTTATGTATTCCAAATGGCCAAAAGCTTCGGAGGTGCACTCGACTGCAAGCAGCAACCCACAGATTTAATTTATGAAAAACCAGCGAAAGCATTCCGGTGTTGAATCTTTTATTCCTAACGCGTTTCGAGGCTGAAAGCCTCTTACTCATAGGCTGCTTTCACGAATGTCACACAGAGAGCTCTGATTGGTTTTCAATATAGCCCCCAGTGGGCTTTGCACGATGCGGTCTTCTTGTGCATAATGGGACGTGTGGTCCTTAATCAGAGGAAAAAGTCTTTGCCCTTTAGTAGGTTCTGTGTCTACATTCTTCTTTTCAGTATTGTTTCCCTCAGTGGGCCCCAGAATGCGAAAATCAGTTCATATTGTTTATACTTGCTGTGCTGAAAATAGGTTTGGCAAGGTTCCAACCATCAGCCTTCCTCTTTCTTAAATGGTACAGCCTCCCACGGTAGGGCGCCGTGTAAGTTTATGTATTCCAAATGCCCAAAAGCTTCGGATGCGCACTCGACTGCATGCAGCAACCCAAAGGTTTAATTTATGAAAGGACCAGCATTAGCATTCCGGTGTTGAATCTTTTATTCCTAACTCGTTTCGAGGCTGAAAGCCTCTTACTCATATGCTGCTTTCACGAATGTCACACAGAGAGCTCTGATTGGTTTTCAATATAGCCCCCAGTGGGCTTTGCACGATGCGGTCTTGTAGTGCATATTGGGACTTGTGGTCCTTAATCAGAGGAAAAAGTCTTTGCCCTTTAGTAGGTTCTGTGTCTACATTCTTCTTTTCAGCATTGTTTTCCTCAGTGGGCCCCAGAATGCGAAAACCGGTTCATATTGTTTATACTTGCTGTGCTGAAAACAGGTTTGGCAAGGTTCCAACCATCAGCCTTCCTCTTTCTGGAATGGTGCAGCCTCCCACGGTAGGGCGCCATGTAATTTTATGTATTCCAAATGCCCAAAAGCTTCGGAGGCGCACTCGACTGCAAGCAGCAACCCAAAGGTTTAATTTATGAAAGGACCTGCATTAGCATTCCGGTGTTGAATCTTTTATTCCTAACGCGTTTCGAGGCTGAAAGCCTCTTACTCATAGGCTGCTTTCAGGAATGTCACAGAGAGAGCTCTGATTGGTTTTCAATATAGCCCCCAGTGGGCTTTGCACGATGCGGTCTTGTAGTGCATATTGAGACTTGTGGTCCTTAATCAGAGGAAGAAGTCTTTGCCCTTTAGTAGGTTCTGTGTCTACATTCTTCTTTTCAGCATTGTTTCCCTCACTGGGCCCCAGAATGCGAAAACCGGTTCATATTGTTTTTACTTGCTGTTCTGAAAACAGGTTTGGGAAGGTGCCAACCATCAGCCTTCCTCTTTCTGGAATGGTGCAGCCTCCCACGGCAGGGCGCCATGTAATTTTATGTATTCCAAATGGCCAAAAGCTTCGGAGCTGCACTCGACTGCAAGCAGCAACCCACAGATTTAATTTATGAAAAACCAGCAATAGCATTCTGGTGTTGAATCTTTTATTCCTAACGCGTTTCGAGGCTGAAAGCCTCTTACTCATAGGCTGCTTTCACGAATGTCACACAGAGAGCTCTGATTGGTTTTCAATATGGCCGCCAGTGGGCTTTGCACGATGCGGTCTTGTAGTGCATTGTGGGACTTGTGGTCCTTAATCAGAGGAAAAAGTATTTGCCCTTTAGTAGGTTCTGTGTCTACATTCTTCTTTCCAACATTGTTTCCCTCAGTGGGCCCCAGAATGCGAAAACCAGTTCATATTGTTTATACTTGCTGTGCTGAAAACAGGTTTGGCAAGGTTCCAACCATTAGCCTTCCTCTTTCTGGAATGGTGCAGCCTCCCACTGCAGGGCGCCGTGTAATTTTATGTATTCCAAATGCCCAAAAGCTTCGGAGGCGCACTCGACTGCAAGCAGCAACCCACAGGTTTAATTTATGAAAGGACCAGCAATAGCATTCCGTTGTTGAATCTTTTATTCCTAACGCGTTTCGAGGCCGAAAGCCTCTTACTCATAGGCTGCTTTCACGAATGTCACACAGAGAGCTCTGATTGGTTTTCAATATAGCCCCCAGTGGGCTTTGCACAATGCGGTCTTGTAGTGCATATTTTGACTTGTGGTCCTTAATCAGAGGAAAAAGTATTTGCCCTTTAGTAGGTTCTGTGTCTACATTCTTCTTTTCAGCATTGTTTCCCTCAGTGGGCCCCAGAATGCGAAAACCAGTTCATATTGTTTATACTTGCTGTGCTGAGAACAGGTTTGGCAAGGTTCCAACCATCAGCCTTCCTCTTTCTGGAATGGTGCAGCCTCCCACGGCAGGGCGCCGTGTAATTTTATGTATTCCAAATGCCCAAAAGCCTCCGAGGCGCACTCGACTGCAAGCAGCAACCCACAGGTTTAATTTATGAAAGGACCAGCATTAGCATTCCGGTGTTGAATCTTTTATTCCTAACGCGTTTCGAGGCTGAAAGCCTCTTACTCATAGGCTGCTTTCACGAGTGTCACACAGAGAGCTCTGATTGGTTTTCAATATAGCCCCCAGTGGGCTTTGCACGATGCGGTCTTGTAGTGCATAATGGGACTTGTGGTCCTTAATCAGAGGAAAAAGTCTTTGCCCTTTAGTAGGTTCTGTGTCTACATTCTTCTTTTCAGCATTGTTTCCCTCAGTGGGCCCCAGAATGCGAAAACCGGTTGATATTGTTTATACTTGCTGTGCTGAAAACAGGTTTGGCAAGGTTCCAACCATCAGCCTTCCTCTTTCTTGAATGGTGCAGCCTCCCACGGCAGGGCGCCGTGTAATTTTATGTATTCCAAATGCCCAAAAGCTTCGGAGGTGCACTCGACTTCAAGCAGCAACCCACAGGTTTAATTTATGAAAGGACCAGCATTAGCACTCCGGTGTTGAATCTTTTATTCCTAACGCGTTTCGAGGCTGAAAGCCTCTTACTCATAGGCTGCTTTCACGAATGTCACACAGAGAGCTCTGATTGGTTTTCAATATAGCCACCAGTGGGCTTTGCACGATGCGGTCTTGTAGTGCATATTGGAACTTGTGGTCCTTAATCAGAGCAAAAAGTCTTTGCCCTTTAGTAGGTTCTGTGTCTACATTCTTCTGTTCAGCATTGTTTTCCTCAGTGGGCCCCAGAATACGAAAACCGGTTCATATTGTTTATACTTACTGTGCTGAAAACAGGTTTGGCAAGGTTCCAACCATCAGCCTTTCTCTTTCTGGAATGGTGCAGCCTCCCACGGCAGGGCACCGTGTAATTTTATGTATTCCAAATGCCCAAAAGCTTTGGAGGCGCACTCGACTGCAAGCAGCAACCCACAGGTTTAATTTATGAAAGGACCAGCATTAGCAATCCAGTGTTGAATCTTTTATTCCTAACGCGTTTCGAGGCTGAAAGCCTCTCACTCATAGGCTGCTTTCACGAATGTCACACAGAGAGCTCTGATTGGTTTTCAATATAGCCCCCAGTGGGCTTTGCACGATGCGGTCTTGTAGTGCATATTGGGACTTGTGGTCCTTAATTAGAAGAAAAAGTATTTGCCCTTTAGTAGGTTCTGTGTCTACATTCTTCTTTTCAGCATTGTTTCCCTCAGTGGGCCCCAGAATGCGAAAACCGTTTCATATTGTTTATACCTACTAAAGGGCAATGTGCAACAAATTAGCGGGGGCACGCGGGGGCCACCTCCCCGGGGCTTCATCCATTATGTGTGGGGGGGCACGCAGCCCCCCCACAGCCCTGTTGACCACCCCCCAAGCTGTCCCGTGGACCGTCACCTCCCCAGGGCATTGATCATTTTGGGCGGGGGGGCCTTGCGGGCCTGGCACAGTACTGGTTGGAGGATGAAGTCCACTTTACACCTGAGAGACTTTGGCGGCCAAGTAGCCCTGCTGGCACCTCCTGTAAGTCCTACGCAGCGGAATTCCTGAGCACTGGTTGGAGGGCCAGCCCCCTTTCTCCACCACTCTGCAAATGTGTCTACCAGTTAAAGAAGCATTTGTAATATAATAGGTCTCGCATTCGCAAGAGTTAGAGCTATTGGCGTTGTAAATCTAAAAGTTTTTTACTAATGTTTTTTGGAGTGGAGTGGATGTACTTTGTGTGTAGCGGAATTATGTGGTATGTTGTGCAGTGAAAATATGTGGATAGAATGTATGTGGTATTTAGTGTATAGGAATTATGTAGAGTGGTATTATGTGGTATGGTAGTCTGTGTTGTGGAGTGGTAACCTCAGGTTTCGTCTTCCTCGTTTCCATAGAAGCTAAATTATGAACTCAATGAGACAAAAAAAGAAGGAATCAATGAGGAGCACTTCTGGACCTAGTCAGAGGTATGAGCAGGGCCACTGGAATTATGCGACTGTTTGGCTGCACCTACTTTCACACAATTATACATTTTCCGCATTAGCCACATAATCCATCATCTGCTGCCTAATCTACAGATTTGATCAAAAAAAGCCTTGTTTCTAGCTCAAACGTTACCAAAAATGCAGCGACAAGTGTTACAGTGTGGTGGAAGGCCCTTTGCAAACCTAGAATGGTCACCTGTTACTTGTTACTAAATGTGGGTGTTAAATTGGTGTGCAAACCACTCTTGCTACTTTCTGCGCCTCTCTTGCCACTTTCTGCATTTCTGTTGCTTCTTTCTGCAACTTTCTTTTTTTTCTGCTCTTCTTTTGCCTCTTTCTGCTCATATCTTCCACTTTCTGTACCTTCCTTGCCTCTTTCTGCACCTCTCTTGTCTCTTTCTGCACCTCTCTTGCCTCTTTCTGGATCTCTGTTGCCTCTTTCTGTACCTCACTTGCTTCTTCCTGTACCCCTCTTGCCTCTTTCTGCACCCCTGTTCCCTCTTTCTGCACCAGCCCTGCCTGTTTCTGCACCTCTCTTGCTTCTTTCTACACTTCTCTTGCCTCTTTTTGCACCTCTGTTGTTTCTTTTTGCACTTCTGTTGCCTCTTTCTGCTCATCTCTTGCCTCTTTCTGCACCTCTGTTGCTTCCTTCTGCACTTCTCTTGCTTCTTTCTGCACCTCTGTTGCTTCTTTCTGCACCCCTCTTGCCTCTTTCTGTAACCCTCTTCCCTCTTTCTGCACCTCTCTTGCCTCAGTCTGCCTACCTGTTCCCTGTTCCTGCACCCCTTTTGCCTGTTTCTGCAACTCTCTTGCCTCTTTCTGCAGTTCCCTTGCCTCCTCCTGCACCTCACTTGCCTCTTTCTGCAACTCTCTTGCCTCTTTCTGCAGTTCTCTTGCCTCTTTCTGCACCTCTCTTGCCTCTTTCAACACTTCTCTTGCCGGTTTCTGCACCTCTCTTGCCTCTTTCTGCACCTCTCTTGCCTCTTTCTGCACCTCACTTGCTTCTTTCTACACGTCTCTTCCCTCTTTCTGCATCACACTTGCCTCTTTCTGTACCTCTGTTGCTTCTTTCTGCACCTCTCTTGACTCTTTCTGCATCCTTTGTGCCTCTTTCAGCACCTCTGTTGCTTCTTTCTGCAGTTCTCTTCCTTCTTTCTGCACCCCTCCTGCCTCTTTCTGTACCCCTCTTGCCTCTTTGTGCACCTCTCCTAACCCTTTCTGCACCCCTCTTGCCTCTTTTTGCACTGCTCTTGCTTCTTTCTGCACCTCTGTTCCAAATGTATGCATCCCTCTTGCCTTTTTCCTGTACCCTCTTCCCTCTTTATGAACCTCGCTTGCCTCAGTCTGCCCACCTGTTCCCTCTTCCCGCACCCCTATTGCCTGTTTCTGCAACTCTCCTGCCTGTTTCTGCAGTTCTCTTGCCTCCTTCTGTACCTCACTTGCCTCTTTTTGCACCTCTGTTGGTTCTTTTGCACTGCTCTTGCTTCTTTCTGCACCTCTCTTGCAAATTTCTGCACCCCTCTTGCCTCTTTCTGCACCCCTCTTACCTGTTTCTGCATCTCTCTTGCCTCTGTCTGCACCCCTGTTCCCTCTTTCTGTACCTCTTTTGCCTGTTTCTGCAACTCTCTTGCCTCTTTCTGCAGTTCTCTTGCCTCCTTCAGCACCTCTGTTGCTTCTTTCTGCACTTCTCTTGCCTTCTTTCCGCACCTGTCTTGCTTCTTTCTGAACCCCTGTTGTCTCTTTCTGCACTCGTCTTCACTCTTTCTGTACCTTTCTTTCCTGTTTCTGCATCTCACTTGCCTCTTACTGCACTTTTGTTGCTTCTTTCTACACCTCTGTTGGTTCTTTCTGTACCTCTCTTGACTCTGTGTGCACCCCTGTTCCCTCTTTGTGCACCCCTGTTCCCTCTTTGTGCACCTCTTTTGCCTGTTTCTGTACCTCTCTTGCCTCTTTCTGCACCTCTCTTGCCTCTTTCTGCACCTCACTTGCTTCTTTCTGCACCTCTTGCTACTTTCTGCACCCCTTTTGCCTCTTTCTACACCCCTCTTGCCTTTTTCTGCACCTCTGTTCCTTCTTTCTACACTTCTTTTGTTTCTTTCTGCAGCTCTCTTGCTTCTTTCTGCACCCCCTTGCCTCTTTCTCCACCCCTCTTCCCTCTTTCTTCACCCCTGTTGCCTCTTTCTACACCTCTGTTCCTGCTTTCTACACTTCTTTTGTTTCTTTCTGCACATCTCTTGCTTCTTTCTGCACCCCTCATGCCTCTTCCTGCACCACTCTTCCCTCTTTTTGCACCCCTCTGCCTCTTTCTGTACCCTTCTTCACTTTTCCTGTACGTCTCTTGGTTCTTTTCGCACTGCTCTTGCCTCTTTCTGCACCCCTCTTGCCTCCTTCTGTACCTCTGTTGTTTCTTACTGCACTGCTGTTGCTTCTTTCTGCACCTCTCTTGCAAATTTCTGCACCCCTCTTGCCACTTTCAGCACCCATCTTCTCTCTTTCTGCACCTCTGCTGCCTCTTTCTGAACTTCTCTTGCCTCTTTCTGCACTTCTTTTGCTTCTTTCTGCACCTCTCTTGCCTCTTTCTGTTCCTCTGTTGGGTCTTTCTGCACTGATCTTGCTTCTTTCTGCCTCTGTTGTTTCTTTCTGCACTTCTCTTGCTTCTTTCTACACCTCTCTTGCTTCTTTTTGCACCCCACTTGCCTCTTTCTGCACCCTTCTTCCCTCTTTGTGCACCTCTCTTGCCTCTTTCTGCACCTCTGTAGAGTGGTATTATGTGTTATGGGGAGTAATTATGTGGTATGGTAGTCTGTGTTGTGGAGTGGTAACCTCAGGTTTCGTCTTCCTCGTTTCCATAGAAGCTAAATTATGAACTCAATGAGACAAAAAAAGAAGGAATCAATGAGGAGCACTTCTGGACCTAGTCAGAGGTATGAGCAGGGCACTGGAATTATGCGACTGTTTGGCTGCACCTACTTTCACACAATTATACATTTTCCGCATTAGCCACATAATCCATCATCTGCTGCCTAATCTACAGATTTGAACAAAAAAAGCCTTGTTTCTAGCTCAAACGTTACCAAAAATGCAGCGACAAGTGTTACAGTGTGGTGGAAGGCCCTTTGCAAACCTAGAATGGTCACCTGTTACTTGTTACTAAATGTGGGTGTTAAATTGGTGTGCAAACCACTCTTGCTACTTTCTGCGCTTCTCTTGCCACTTTCTGCATTTCTGTTGCTTCTTTCTGCAACTTTCTTTTTTTTCTGCTCTTCTTTTGCCTCTTTCTGCTCATATCTTCCACTTTCTGTACCTTCCTTGCCTCTTTCTGCACCTCTCTTGTCTCTTTCTGTACCTCTCTTGCCTCTTTCTGGATCTCTGTTGCCTCTTTCTGTACCTCACTTGCTTCTTCCTGTACCCCTCTTGCCTCTTTCTGCACCCCTGTTCCCTCTTTCTGCACCAGCCCTGCCTGTTTCTGCACCTCTCTTGCTTCTTTCTACACTTCTCTTGCCTCTTTTTGCACCTCTGTTGTTTCTTTTTGCACTTCTGTTGCCTCTTTCTGCTCATCTCTTGCCTCTTTCTGCACCTCTGTTGCTTCCTTCTGCACTTCTCTTGCTTCTTTCTGCACCTCTGTTGCTTCTTTCTGCACCCCTCTTGCCTCTTTCTGTAACCCTCTTCCCTCTTTCTGCACCTCTTTTGCCTCAGTCTGCCTACCTGTTCCCTGTTCCTGCACCCCTTTTGCCTGTTTCTGCAACTCTCTTGCCTCTTTCTGCAGTTCCCTTGCCTCCTCCTGCATCTCACTTGCCTCTTTCTGCAACTCTCTTGCTTCTTTCTGCAGTTCTCTTGCCTCTTTCTGCACCTCTCTTGCCTCTTTCAACACTTCTCTTGCCGGTTTCTGCACCTCTCTTGCCTCTTTCTGCTCCTCTCTTGCCTCTTTCTGCACCTCACTTGCTTCTTTCTACACCTCTCTTCCCTCTTTCTGCATCACACTTGCCTCTTTCTGTACCTCTGTTGCTTCTTTCTGCACCTCTCTTGACTCTTTCTGCACCCTTTGTGCCTCTTTCAGCACCTCTGTTGCTTCTTTCTGCAGTTCTCTTCCTTCTTTCTGCACCCCTCCTGCCTCTTTCTGTACCCCTCTTGCCTCTTTTTGCACTGCTCTTGCTTCTTTCTGCACCTCTGTTCCAAATTTATGCATCCCTCTTGCCTTTTTCCTGTACCCTCTTCCCTCTTTATGAACCTCGCTTGCCTCAGTCTGCCCACCTGTTCCCTCTTCCCGCACCCCTATTGCCTGTTTCTGCAACTCTCTTGCCTGTTTCTGCAGTTCTCTTGCCTCCTTATGTACCTCACTTGCCTCTTTTTGCACCTCTGTTGGTTCTTTTGCACTGCTCTTGCTTCTTTCTGCACCTCTCTTGCAAATTTCTGCACCCCTCTTGCCTCTTTCTGCACCCCTCTTACCTGTTTCTGCATCTCTCTTGCCTCTGTCTGCACCCCTGTTCCCTCTTTCTGTACCTCTTTTGCCTGTTTCTGCAACTCTCTTGCCTCTTTCTGCAGTTCTCTTGCCTCCTTCAGCACCTCTGTTGCTTCTTTCTGCACTTCTCTTGCCTTCTTTCTGCACCTGTCTTGCTTCTTTCTGAACCCCTGTTGTCTCTTTTTGCACTCGTCTTCACTCTTTCTGTACCTTTCTTTCCTGTTTCTGCATCTCACTTGCCTCTTTCTGCACTTTTGTTGCTTCTTTCTACACCCCTGTTGGTTCTTTCTGTACCTCTCTTGACTCTGTGTGCACCCCTGTTCCCTCTTTGTGCACCTCTTTTGCCTGTTTCTGTACCTCTCTTGCCTCTTTCTGCACCTCTCTTGCCTCTTTCTGCACCTCACTTGCTTCTTTCTGCACTTCTTTTGTTTCTTTCTGTACCCCTCTTGCCTCTTTCTGCACCTCTGTTCCTTCTTTCTGCACTTCTTTTGTTTCTTTCTGCACCTCTTGCTTCTTTCTGCACACCTTTTGCCTCTTTCTACACCCCTCTTGCCTTTTTCTGCACTTCTGTTCCTTCTTTCTACACTTCTTTTGTTTCTTTCTGCAGCTCTCTTGCTTCTTTCTGCACCCCTTGCCTCTTTCTCCACTCCTCTTCCCTCTTTCTTCACCCCTGTTGCCTCTTTCTACACCTCTGTTCCTGCTTTCTGCACTTCTTTTGTTTCTTTCTGCACATCTCTTGCTTCTTTCTGCACCCCTCATGCCTCTTCCTGCACCACTCTTCCCTCTTTTTCCACCCCTTTTGCCTCTCTCTGCACCTATGTTGCTACTTTCTGCACTACTTTTGCTTCTTTCTGCACCTCTCTTGCTTCTTTCTACACCTCTGTTGCTTCTTTCAGCAATTCTCTTGCCTCTTTCTGCACTTCTCTTGCCTGTTTCTGCACCTCTTTTGCCTCTTTCTGTACCTCTCTTGCCTCTTTCTGCACCTCACTTGCTTCTTTCTGCACCCCTGTTGCCTCTTTCTGCACCTATCTTCCCTCTTTGTGCAACTCTCTTTTCTCTTTCTACACCTCTCTTCTCTCTTGCCTCTTTCTGTACCTCTGTTGCTTCTTTCTGCACTTCTCGTGCCTCTTTCTGCTCCCTTCGTGCCTCTTTCAGCATCTCTGTTGCTTCTTTCTGCACTTCTCTTCCTTCTTTCTGCACCACTCGTGCCTCTTTCTGTACCCTTCTTCACTTTTCCTGTACGTCTCTTGGTTCTTTTCGCACTGCTCTTGCCTCTTTCTGCACCCCTCTTGCCTCCTTCTGTACCTCTGTTGTTTCTTACTGCACTGCTCTTGCTTCTTTCTGCACCTCTCTTGCAAATTTCTGCACCTCTCTTGCCTCTTTCGGCACCCATCTTCTCTCTTTCCGCACCCCTGTTCCCCCTTTCTGCACCTCTTCTGTCTGTTTCTGCACCTCTGCTGCCTCTTTCTGAACTTCTCTTGCCTCTTTCTGCACCTCTTTTGTTTCTTTCTGCACCTCTCTTGCCTCTTTCTGCTCCTCTGTTGGGTCTTTCTGCACTGCTCTTGCTTCTTTCTGCCTCTGTTATTTCTTTCTGCACTTCTCTTGCTTCTTTCTACACCTCTCTTGCTTCTTTTTGCACCCCACTTGCCTCTTTCTGCACCCTTCTTCCCTCTTTGTGCACCTCTCTTGCCTCTTTCTGCACCTCTCTTGCCTCTTTCTGTACCCCTCTAGCCTCTTTATGCATCTCTTTTGCTTGTTTCTGCTCTTCTTTTGCCTCTTTCTGTACCCCTCTTGCCTCCTTCTGCACCTCTGTTGTTTTTTACTGCACCTCTCTTACAAATTTCTGCACTCCTCTTACCTCTTTCGGCACCCCTCTTCTCTCTTTCTGCACCCCTGTTCCCTCTTTATGAACCTCCTCTGCATGTTTCTGCACCTCTGCTGCCTCTTTCTGAACTTCTCTTGTCTCTTTCTGCACCTCTGTTGCTTCTTTCTGCACTTCTCTTGCCTCTTTCTGCAACCCTCTTCCCTCTTGCTGCACCTCTGTTGCTTCTTTCTGTACTTCTCTTGCCTCTTTCTACACCTCTCTTGCCTCTTTCTGCACACACAGGGCTACATTTAAACTGACCTCAGGCTCAGCAGTCCACACATGCAAGTGCACAAAAGGGCTGCTGGCCTCTAAACTGCCATGCCGTAATATTTCCTAGGGACTTAGAGGTAGTTTTCATTCCCCTGCCCTATTATGTACTAGAGCCTTACAGGGGAGGTCATGCCAATCACAGGGGTACCCCAACCCATAGTGTACCCTAGTATATGTAGGTGTTTTCACTGTATTCTAAGTGTCTTTTAGCTTAGAACTCACTCCGTGCCTGGTTAGGCAGAGCCCAGGGTCAGTCAGAGTCAGTTACCAACAGTACCAGTCAGCAAAAAGTTGGGGGGTGCCCAGGGCACAGGATGACTTTGCAACAAGGCCTTTTTCTGCACCTCTGTTGGTTCTTTCTGCATATCTCTTGCTTCTTTCTGCACCTTTCTTCCTCTTTCTGGACTTCTGTTGCCTCTTTCTGCAGTTCTCTTGCTTCTTTCTGCGCCTTTCTTCCTCTTTCTGCACATGTCCTACCTCTGTATGCATAGTTAGAAATTAGCATTTAAAAAACCTTAGAAATTCACTGAAAAAACCACAGGTTTCAGGGACGTTATAGTTAGAAAATTTCATTTAAAAAACCTTTGAAATTTACTGAAAAAACCATAGGTTTCAGGGACGTTATAGTTAGAAATTAGCATTTAAAAAACCTTTGAAATTCACTGAAAAAAACATAGGTTTCAGGGACGTTATAGTTAGAAATTAGCATTTAAAAAACCTTTGAAATTCACTGAAAAAACCATAGGTTTCAGGGACGTTATAGTTAGAAATTAGCATTTAAAAACCTTAGACATTCACTGAGAAAAACACAGGTTTCAGGGACGTTATAGTTAGTTGGACATTTCACTCGTACAAAACCAGAGAAATTCTGCCATTATAGTTAGTTGAGCTAACTATGACTTGCGCTCCACAATGCACTGCGGATGCCGTAACATATTACATCATTCATGACATGGTCAGTGACATCACTGATGACATCACTGATGACATCTCAAATGAGATGTCATCAGTGATGTCATCAGTGATGTCACTGACCATGTCATGAACGCTGTAATATGTGACGTCATCAGCAGTGCATTATGAGGCGTGAGTTATAGTTAGCTGAACTAACTATAACGGCAGAATTTCTCAGGTTTTGTACGAATGAAATGTCCAACTAACTATAACGTCCCTGAAACCTATGGTTTTTCCAGTGAATATATATATATATATATATATTATCTACTGGCGGTCGCCAGTAGATAGTTATAGTTACAACCTATTATCCATAGGAAATCCGCGACATTCTATTTGAAATAACTCTCTTGCCGGTTGACGTATCTTCGCAAAATTTTCAAACTTTGTGGGGCGCTCCGGTCCGCTCCTACCCTGAAAGTCTCGGGGGATTCGTCAAGCGGGGCCGAGAAAAAGGGGGTCCCAAACGCGTTTTCCCCATGCAATTTTCCATAGGAAACTTTAGACACGGCTACAGCTCGAACTGCTGAACGGAATTACACCAAATTTGGCAAAGAGGTAGTTCTTGGTTCAGAAAGAACCCTTTGTTAAATGGTGTAAATCCGTTCAGTAGTTGCTGAGAAAATCAAAAGTAAAAAGATAGATATATCTAGGGCCGCGGATCCTCCCGAGCACGAGCTTTATGTTAATTGGCTGTCAACACTCCAAATCAGGAAGTGTTGGCAGCCATTTTGTCCCTCGGTTCTAACAAGTGCGCAAAGCGCACAAAGGGGGCAGGGTAGAAACACCCTGACCCCCTAGGTCTGCTCAGGGGGTCCCACAAGGACCCCCTGGGCAAAAATTTTTGGGCGCTTCGATGTTAATTGGCCCCCGGGTGGGCCAAGTCCCGGGGGCATGCTGGGGGTTTAATTTTATGTGTGGGGGCCTCTAAGGGCCCCCAAGCCCCGGGGACCACCACCCCTGGGGCTTTATGGATAATGGTGCGGGAGGGCTCTGAGCCTCCCGCAGCCCCGGGGACCACCACCTCCCAGGGGCTTCTTTTTTTAAATTAAAACCTGTGTGGGGGCTCCAGCCCCACATGCCCCGGGGACCACCACCTCCCCGGGGCACTAAGAAAAATTAAAATGGGGGTCCGTTTTGGACCCCCAAGCCCCGGGGACCACCACCTCCCCGGGGCTTTCAAAATGTAGGGAGGGGGCCGCGCGGCCCCCTCCTGGAGCCTGTGGTGGCCCTGGGGACCGCCACTCCCCAGCGCCGGCTCCTGCAGTGTCCCGGGTGCCTACCCCGGGACACTGCTGCTTGTAATGACAGGACGGGAGCCTCGCGGCTCCCGTCCTGTCATTGCAGACTTGCTTTGGATATTGGAAGAGAGAGCAGGGAAACCTGCTCTCTCTTCCAATATCCAAAGTCGATTGCTTTTCCACATGGGGAGCTGCATCTTAGCAGCTCCCAATGTGTAAAGCAATGCCGGCTCCCATAGGACACGGGGAGCCGGCGGGACTGTGGGGGCTTGGGGACCCCCACAGTCCCCAACGAGAGGCCAGGCCCCGGGGATGGGGTCCCCGGGGCCATAAGTGGCCACGGAGGGGAGCCACGCAGCCCCCTCCCCAAAGTAAAAAAATGGAAAAAAATTTAAAAAAAAGTGCAAGGCCGGCCCGGGGATGGGGTCCCCGGGCCTTAAATGGCCTGAGGAGGGGGCCCACGCAGCCCCCTCCAAATAAAAAAAGAGGCCATGCCCCGGGGATGGGGTCCCCGGGGCCAATACAGGCCCAGGGAAGGGGGCCACGCGGCCCCCTTCCCGTTTTTTTTTCTTATTTTAATTTAAAAAGGGGGTAAGGCCCTGGGGGATGGGGTCCCCAGGGCCTAAAAATAGGAAAAGGAAGGGGTCCACACAGCCCCCTTCAGGGAAAAAAAAAAAAGATCGGGCCCGTAGGCCCCGCCCCCTTCCTTCACCACTCTGCAAACGCGCGAAATTCTTCTAAGTGTGGAGTTTTGGAACTTTAAAATATTCCTCTAAAATCAGCCGAAATACGAATTCCGATTTACTCACCTGTTATCAGGAGAGACCTCAGTGCTGCATCTTTCAGCCCAGTACTGATCCTCAAAAGTAATTTTAACCGTACTTACCAGTAACTTGAATTTCCTTCCATAGGATATCATTGCCTGCTTTTTGCTGAAAAAGTTTCTAAGTGTGGATTTTGAAACATACAAATATTCCTCTAAAATCAGCCGAAATCCGAATTCTGATTTACTCACCTGTTATCAGGAGAGACCTCAGTGCTGCATCTTTCAGCCCAGTACTGGTCCTGAAAAGTAATTTTAACCGTACTTACTAGTAACTTGAATTTCCTTCCATAGGCTAACATTGACTGGTTTCACTTGGAAATTCTTCTAAGTGTGGAGTTTTGGAACTTTAAAATATTCCTCTAAAATCAGCCGAAATACGAATTCCGATGTACTCACCTGTTATCAGGAGAGACCTCAGTGCTGCATCTTTCAGCCCAGTACTGATCCTCAAAAGTAATTTTAACCGTACTTACCGGTAACTTGAATTTCCTTCCATAGGCTAACATTGACTGGTTTCACTTGGAAATTCTTCTAAGTGTGGAGTTTTGGAACTTTAAAATATTCCTCTAAAATCAGCCGAAATACGAATTCCGATTTACTCACCTGTTATCAGGAGAGACCTCAGTGCTGCATCTTTCAGCCCAGTACTGATCCTCAAAAGTAATTTTAACCGTACTTTACCGGTAACTTGAATTTCCTTCATAGGCTAACATTGACTGGTTTCACTTGGAAATTCTTCTAAGTGTGGAGTTTTGGAACTTTAAAATATTCCTCTAGAATCAGCCGAAATACGAATTCCGATTTACTCACCTGTTATCAGGAGAGACCTCAGTGCTGTATCTTTCAGCCCAGTACTGGTCCTGAAAAGTAATTTTAACCGTACTTACCGGTAACTTGAATTTCCTTCCATAGGCTAACATTGACTGGTTTCACTTGGAAATTCTTCTAAGTGTGGAGTTTTGGAACTTTAAAATATTCCTCTAAAATCAGCCGAAATACGAATTCCGATTTACTCACCTGTTATCAGGAGAGACCTCAGTGCTGCATCTTTCAGCCCAGTACTGATCCTCAAAAGTAATTTTAACCGTACTTACCGGTAACTTGAATTTCCTTCATAGGCTAACATTGACTGGTTTCACTTGGAAATTCTTCTAAGTGTGGAGTTTTGGAACTTTAAAATATTCCTCTAAAATCAGCCGAAATACGAATTCCGATTTACTCACCTGTTATCAGGAGAGACCTCAGTGCTGTATCTTTCAGCCCAGTACTGGTCCTGAAAAAGTAATTTTAACCGTACTTACCGGTAACTTGAATTTCCTTCCATAGGCTAACATTGACTGGTTTCACTTGGAAATTCTTCTAAGTGTGGAGTTTTGGAACTTTAAAATATTCCTCTAAAATCAGCCGAAATACGAATTCCGATTTACTCACCTGTTATCAGGAGAGACCTCAGTGCTGCATCTTTCAGCCCAGTACTGATCCTCAAAAGTAATTTTAACCGTACTTACCAGTAACTTATATTTTCTTCCATAGGAATCCATTGTCTGGTTTTCAGCAGAAAAGTTTCAAAGTGTCGATTTTCACAAACTACAAATATTCCTTAAAAATCGCCTGTATGACTTAAACGCATTCTTTCAACTGTTTACAGGAGATGCACCAGTGCTGGATCCAGGATCCAACACTGAGTAACAAAAAGTAACGATAACAGTTTTTACCTGCTAAGTGAATTTCCTTCCATAGGATAACATTGGTGATTCTATGAGAAAAAGTTTCTAAGTGTCAACTTTTAAAATACAATAATATTCCTTAAAAATCACGACTGTAACCAAAACGCTTTTACTCAACTGTTTACAGGAGATGTACCAGGACTGAATCTAGGATCCAGTCCTGTGGTTAGAAAAGTAATCCATAAAGTAACTAATTGCATTTAACTAGAAATTCACATTGAGCTGAATGTTGCATTGTGTTTGAAAATGTGTTGCCCATTGCAACAACTGTAACTACTGTACTTAAAGGTCTATTGCCTATGTGCAAAGTATTTAAACTAAAGTAATTCATTCTGAGAAAGTATTTTTTGTAATGTAATGTATAATGTAATTACAATGTAATTTAAAAAATAAAATATGTAAAAGAAATTGTTTCTAAAAATGTAGTAAATCAGTATGAAAAAAATTAATATAAAAATTAATACATTTAAAAATTGTCATTTAAAAACCTTTGAAATTCACTGAAAAACCATAGGTTTCAGGCACGTTATAGTTAGAAATTAGCATTTAAAAACCTTTGAAATTCACTGAAAAAACCATAGGTTTCAGGCACGTTATAGTTAGAAATTAGCATTTAAAAAACCTTTGAAATTCACTGAAAAAACCATAGGTTTTAGGGACAGTTATAGTTAGTTGGACATTGCACTCGTACAAAACCCGTGAAATTCCCCTGTTATAGTTAGTTCAGCTAACTATAACTCGCGCCCGCAATGCACTGCTGATGACGTCACATATTACATCACTCATGACATGGTCAGTGACATCACTGATGACATCACTGATGACATCTCAAATGACATCACTGATGACATCATCCATGTGATAATTTCATGCATCTTCTCACACCCTAATATAACCTTTGATACACCCACTCTAAATTACAGACTGCCATTCTCAAAACCATAGACACTCCAACACCAATAACTACATACCCACTCACTGATTCTTAGGTCTACACACGACATCCACTCACTCACCTGTACAGTCACTCATACTTACAGTCACTCAGGACAGGACTATCATATGCACTCATACACCTATATAAATACTCACACACCGCCACTCATCCATAGAGGTACTCACACACCTAGTCAGTCATGCAAATAATTAATCACACACCCATTTACTCACCTATACAGTTATACACACACCAGCTCACTTACTCATACAAATACTAGCACATTCTTACACTCTTATACAATAACTGATACAAGCACACACGCATCCATACAGCCACTCTCACAATAACTCACTCTCACTTATAGCTATTTAAATACTCTAACACACATATATACTGCCTTTTACATATGTAGTTACTCGCACATGTACCACTGAGATATACATTCACTCACTAACACACCCATACACACACTCACCCACCCAAGCAGTCCATCACAGATGCACTCTTGAAATCATGCACCCAGTGAATCACCCACTCACACATCTATGTATAGAGTCACACACACCCCACCCACACAAACACTCAGGCAGCCATACAGATACTCAGAGAACCAATCAATAACCCATATAGACACTCATGTAGCTATTCGCAAATCCATGCATCCACTTACACACCAACAAACAGACGGATACAGACATTCACACAGTTTAGTCACTAACCCATGCATTCAGTAAGATACGTTTAATCACTCACTTGTAGAGTCAGTCACTCACGTACTAAATCATCCATTCAGACACTTATATACCCACTCATTCTTCAATACGCCTTTCCCTATATATATTAAACATATTTAAACTTTACAGAAACACAGTCACTGGATGATGTCATCAGTGATGTCATTTGAGATGTCATCAGTGATGTCATCAGTGATGTCACTGACCATGTCATGAGTGATGTAATATGTGACGTCATCAGCAGTGCATTGCGAGGGCACGAGTTATAGTTAGCTGAACTAACTATAACAGGGGAATTTCACGGGTTTTGTACGAGTGCAATGTCCAACTAACTATAACTGTCCCTAAAACCTATGGTTTTTTCAGTGAATATACATATATATATATATATTACAATACTTATAACAATAGAAAGATGAATCCAGCAAAGTAAAATTAATATGCTATTTGTTGATAAATTTAATACTCCTATGTTTGTGCTCCACTGCCTTTAACCTATGCGCTCCAACTAAGGAGGGGGCTTTCAAACTGTGCAACTACATGTCTGAATCATGGTTTCATCTTCTGTTTTGTTGTCCCGCCCTTGACGCTCCCAGAAGACTTCTTTTAAAACCCTTATATTTAAAAAGGGGCATCAGTACATCTTGTGAGGCATCTGCTCTCTGTTTAATTCCCCAGATATTCAAGTGCTTGTAAGGTCTGGAAAATATGTGAGACTCCTGGACAATTTGCTTTCACCCTCTTCCGTCCGCACCCTATCAGTTCCTACCCCCCAAAAACTCATCACCGACTTTATTTGCACTTTGCCATAGCGTCTCTGTACCAAATTATTTTATCCTTGGTTTTGGAACCCAGTCACAAGATTACAATAGTAACTACAATACTGCCTCGTCACTAATATGTGTATGAATTTAAATATTGATGGTTTGCTTTGTTTATGCTTTTTAACATTGTAACAGCGCTATGATGACATTTTATTGCATTGGTTTTAATTAACTGTGCTAATTTAATCCACTAAAGTGCCATTAATTTGATCAATAGAATTTTTTTTTTTAAAGCACTTTATAAGTCTATCGTGAAGCACTATGTACAGGTTGTAGCAGTTGTATTTTAACCCCTTTGCTGCTAGGGCCTTTCCCGCCCCACCTCCCCCCTGTGCTCAGCCTTATTTTGTTTATTTGTGGTAGTTTGCACTTAGGCCCCTGTAACTTTTTGTCCACATAAGGTTTTAATGTAAAATTTGTGCCCTTATTCCCAACACCCTGATGATTTTAAAGGTACCCAGGGTTTGTGTATTCCCCTGGAAAAGACCCAGAAATTTACAAAAATACTTAAATAAATTGCCTTTTTCTAAAAACAATTGTTCAAAATTGCTGCAGTAGAAAGCGTCTGGTTTGTTTCTTGTAAATGGCATCAACAAAGTGTTTGTGGTGATGAAATCCCCATCATCTCAGATTTCTGGGGCAAGTAGACTCTTGACAGTAAACCAACATTTTCTATGAAGTTTTTATTTTTGACTGTGACATAGTCAATTGTTGCATTTCTTTTTTCTTTCAACCTCCTTCCAGTTAGTGTTAGGAATTGTTTTCAAAACAATAATGGATCCCAGAAAACTATACATTTTTGAAAACTAGAAAAAAAATTGAATTCAGTAATGGGGGTATTTGTCTAAATCCTTTAACTATTTCCTATATAAATTTACATTTGACAATATTAAATATTGCACTAAAGCATTAAAAAAATAGCCATTTGTGTCAACGTTTTCACCTGTAATTTTTGTAATTTTCCCTAATAATATAACATTCAATAGGCAGGATCCTTCTTTTTTGGGATATATAGGACTTATAGGTTCACCAAGAACCCGAGCAACCCAGAATCAAAAACTGAGTTGCGTCTTGCACTGGTTTTTCATTGTGTACTGTGTTTATCGCAATTCATTTGGTAAATATAAACAGAGTAAAGTAGGTACAAAGGAAAGCAATATATTTCTTAAATAAAATATAGAGTTTATAAGCAGTGTGTTTTGCATATCTCCAAAATTTTGGCTACCCATGCAAGCATGTGATTTAGATGAAATTTTTTAAATGACTTATTATTTCCCAATTTTTTACATTAGGAAGGCTTAACTGCAAAGAAAGTTAATTGGTAATAACAGTTCTTCTACTATTCTGTTTTCCCCTAAGTCTCCCTATAAAAATGCTACCTTACTTATGTGTGTAGGCCTAGTTCCCCAGACAGGAATTGGCCCAAAATGCAACGTGGACCCACCACATTTTTAAAATGAAAACTGGCCCTTTTTTTCGTAGCTATGGATTTTCAATCCTCGCTCTTCAGGCACCTGGCGAAACCTTGCCAACCTATACATTTTTTAAAATTAGACACTAAGGGCCCCATGAGGATGGTGGGCGGACAACCCTAGCGGTGTTCTTACCATCTGCCAGCTATGGGAGGTCCCACACTGCCAATTAGTATGCGACCGCTACCGTGGCGGTCGCATCCCTCATCTTTGACTTTGCCTCGTGCGCTGCTGTAAGCAGCACCCACCGCAAAGCCAAAGAGGCATGTCGTGCATTGCCATGGACAAAGTGGCAGGAACGGCGCGGTGCCTGGCACCTTCTTGATGGCAATAAGGGGTGGTACCATAGATACCCCCAAGTGCAGATCCCACCCCTCCAACCCACTTGGGGGCCCACAACGGGCCCCCAAAGCAATTCCTGCCATCATTTCCATGGCTGCGCAGCCGCCATGGAAAGGCCTTCACATCACACCATCCTAATATGGATGGCGGTGCCTGTTAGGCACCGCCAACATACTAGTTCTGCCCGGCTGGCAATCGGAATAATTGACTGCCGGCTGAAAAGCGGCGGACGCACTTTGCGTCCGCTGTGAAACCCCCTCCATTGTAATATAAAGGAGGGTTTCAATCGTTACGATGTGGTGGCTGTCACCATCGTCGGCTCGGCGGTGGTGAACGTCACGACATCCTAATGATCCCCCAAGTGAAATCCAGTATGGGGTCACTTGTGTGGCTCTCTTCAGGTTCGGTGTCCCAGAATCCCTTGCAAACCTCAAACTTCTCAAAAATTAAACAAATTTTACTTTCATTTCTGTGATGGAAATCTGCCTTTATCTACAAAATTCTACCCACCCCGTATTCCACAAGTCTCCTGATAAAAACGGTAGCTCACTTGTGTGGGTAGGCCTAGTGCCTGCTGCAGGAAACGCCCCAAAATGCAACGTGGACCCACCACATTTTTGCAGTGAAAACTGACCTTTGTTTTTCAAAGTGCCTAGCTTTGTATTTTGAATCCTAGCTCTGCTGGCACCTAGCGAAACCTAGCAAACGTATACATTTTTGACAACTAGACATCCAGGCAAATCCATGATGGGGTGACTTGTATGTCTTTTACCATGTTCTGTTACCCAGAATCCCCTTTTAACCTCAAACTGTAAAAAAAAAACAATTTCCATCACATTCCTGTGATGGAAAGTTCTGCAATCTGCGTTGTTCCACAAACTTCCACCCACCCTGCATTCTCCAAACTCTACTATTTAAAGTGCTACCTCACTCATGTTGGTGTGCCAATTACCCGCGTTATGCAAAGGCCCAAAACGTATAGAGGAGACATCAAAATGACCTATCACAAAACGACCTGCTTTTTAAAGAGTGGCACCTGGGTTTTTGGCCCCGTGCTCAGTGGCCATCTATGGAAGCCTACCAAACCTACACATTTCTGTAAACTAGACATCTTGGCCAGTACATGGAGGTATGGCTTGCGTCTATCCCCCAAAATTTTCCTACCCAGAATTCCGTGCAAACCTTATATTTAGTTTTAAAAATCACATTTTCCACATATTTTGTTTGGTATCTCCATGCCGGCTTAAATTTCCTACCACACACTGCCTCAGTCCCGAAGAAACTGATACCTCACTTTGTTCAGTGTCCAATACATATTTGGCTCAAACTTTTTTTGCCGCCTCGAAGCCAGACGGAATGACCGTTTGAATTCCTTTACAACTGCTATCATGAAAATGAGGCACTTGTAAAGTAATCTTACAGGCATATTACGATGCAGCTGTAAATGCTCTGATCAAGGGTCGGAGACTTTTACAGCTGCATTTTAATCATCCCCTTAATAATTTTATATTTTAAAATATTATTATTTAATTTATAACTTCAACCTGAAATACAGTTTTATACAATATATATTTTTTTATACATTATCTTTTTATATTTTAATTTTGTTTTCTTTAATTTTTGAAACAGTTGTGTATATCTTTTGTTACAAATAATCTGCAACAAATTAACCAAACTAGTTTGAATATATAGTTAAAAATGTATGTATATTATAATGAAAATTACTATATATTGTATAATTTCGTTAAACTATTTTATAACATTTTTTAGAATTGGATATATTTCTGACACATATTTTAGAATAATATTGTGTTATATTGACTTCAAAGGTACACATTATTTTTTTAATTTTTATTTGGTGTCCAAGTACATTTTTTCATCTAGCCCTGTTATTGTTTGTACGCTTTTGGGGAGAGAAGCTTGCATTTGGTAGCTATGGTTATCGATTAAGGTAAGTTTATTTTACATTTTTAATTTCAGTTACTTTAATATTAGAGGGGAGGTAGTTAAGTTTTGTATATCGTTTGTATTGTCTTTTTGATGATTTTGATATGTTGTGTAATATATTGGTACAGTTATTTGTTTACTACCATGATAACCTTTAAGGCTTAGCAATATGTAGTATATTATGTGCTCATTATGATAGCTAACACATACAGATTTACCCACCGGCATATTAGCATGGCGGAGGGTATCGTGGCGGATGCAAAGTCCGTCCTCCGTTTTTCTGCTGGTGGCAATCGCACCTATTGCCTGGTGGACGGCAAAGTGCTACTAATATGTTGGCAGTGCCTAGCAGGCACCGTCCGCCATATTAGTTTGTGTCCTCTAAGAGCCCTATCCATGGCGGCGGTGCCGCCATGGAAAGGCTGTTGGGAATTGGTCTTGGGGGCTAGTTCTGGGCCCCTCTTTTGGGGGGGTGGTGGTAGCTGCACTGGGTGGTACCTATGGTACCCCCCTGCATTTCCATGCACCAACTGTCATGCATTTTGTGGTGCCTGCCACATGGTGCAGGGAAATGCGGTGCAAGCACCTTTAACATTGTGGACGGCGCTGCAGCCCCCAGCACTGCCTGCAATGTTAAAGTCCCAGGATGCGCCCGCCAGTTTGTCGGGCGCATCCTGATGGCAGTGGTGGGACCGCTGCATGTCTGGCAGGTGGTACCAATCACCGCTACAGTGGCTGGCGGACAAAGTCCACCCGTCCTCGTAATCAGCCCCTTAGTTATGTGTACATTAGTATGTGTAGAGTTATTTTATTTGTTTTAAGTCTAATATATAGGCCTTCATTATGATCTTTGTTTGAAAGTCTACGACATTAGGGGGCCGATTCCGATCTCGGCCGGTAGGGCACCGAATCGGATTTGGCTTTACCGGATCCGATTCGGACGCCCTGTTTCCGACCGATTCGAACACCCGTCCGCGCGAGCAAGTACGATGCAAGCGTACGCGAAATCGCCGACCGACTCGTTCCCGGGTCCGAACCGCTTCGAACGACTCGTACAGACATGACTCGCACCACACAATGGAGACATTCCCCGACCGAGCAAGTACGATGCGCGCCTCGAACAGTCCGACCGACTCGCGCCGTCTTATCGTAATCAGTTGGTCGGGACTGCCGTTTGGATGTTGGTCGGTCATGTTTCCGCTATGGTGCCGTACACCATAATAAGTCCTCTAATGTTATTAATATATTTATGTGGAGGAGGTATTTCATTGTTAACTGGTGTAATTTTTTCTGATCCTCAGTTCCAGGGACAATGTGGTTACCATTTTTTCTATTAAATGTGTTTTGTTTTTTTATAAATTAATAAATATTTTACATTTTCTTGTATATTTTTGCTTTCCTGAAGCATTTCTTTCTTTTGATCTATTTTTAATGTTTTCTTTTTATCTTTAGATGCTATGGATGATTAGATATTTAGCTTTAATTTTTCTCAGTAGTATTTACCCTTTTTTTTGCTGCAAATTACAAAATAAAATAACAGCGGAAATAGTGGGCACCCCTGCCTTGTGCTCCAAAGGAGAGCAAAAAGGTGGATGAGAAGCACCCACAGGTCACTCAGGCCATAGTAGCACTTTTTATTTACTAATCTTTAAGCCAAAGTACGCGTCCCTTAGGACCATGATCTCCATCATCCATAAAGGTATGTCCGCTTTATACATTTGAACCCCTTCTTGCTTTCAAGAGAGACAACCACCTTCTCATCCTCATCGTTCTGCGTCTCCAACTGTATATGGGAGTTTGTCCTAACATGATTCGCTGAAGTGTGATTATGTATTAACCCTACCTTTGGTGGTTAAATAATTATGTAATATAGACCTTCAGTTTATTGTGCAAAACCTTCACTATGATCTTTATATCTGCATTTATGATTGATATTGGTTCGTATTTTGCTAATTGAAGTGGGTCACAGCCAGGTTCGTTAAATTAAGGGGTTTTCAGACAGACATATGTGTTTTTAAATGTCGCCCTACCGAAATTTTTATTTCTAAATATCGTGACTCAGAAATCATGACGTTAAGAATATTGTGTTTAACAATATCGATTATAAAACAAGAAATATCATTTTAAATAATAGTTTTTTGTTTTTTTTTATTTCAAAATTTACTTGTTTTAAAAATTTCTTTTTAAAATTAGTGTTATGTATTATAGTATATATTTTAAATGTATGTGTTTTGGGCGATTTCTATAATAATTGTTTATGTTTTCTAACATATGTGTTACATTTTTAGTAGTTATCAATTGTTTTTTAATTAAATTTTGCGTTTTTTATTTCCGTAGTGCGTAGTGGGTTTATAGTTGAGTAGTTTTGGAATTTATTTAATTTTTGTAAATTCATGATTATATTTTGTTTTTTTATTAATTATTTAATTTTTATTTTATAGTGTTAATTGTGTGAAGGATTACAAAAATTATTATGAATTGTTTTTTTTTATTATTAATTAATTCCAAAGTAGTTTTTGTAATTGTCTAAATTTTTTAGATGCATGATTGTGTGTTTTATAGGGTTAAAGTGTGTGAAGCACTTTATTTTTAATTCATTAATAATAAGTTCCTAATTAATAACTAATTTTTTTAAATTAAATTTGTAAATTCTGTTACTTTTTTAGGCGTTGGTTGAGGTGTTTATATGGGCTAAAGCGTGGTAAGTAAAGTAAGTATTTTAAAATAATATTTAGCTTATTATTATTATTAATTAATTATTTGATATTTATTTAGGGTTATTGTTTATAATTTTGTTGTTTGCATATTACTTTTATAGGGGTAAAGGTTTTGAAGTATATTACATTTACTTACTTTACAATCCATATTTGAATACTATTCGGTTTATGAATTAGAATATTTTTTAATTGTGTTAGTTTTTTTTACATTTTAATTTTAACTCAGATTGTTCACGTTTATAAGTGTGTAAAGTGTGGGAATTTTTATAATTGTAATTAATTTTTAATAATTTTTTAATTCATAATATTTCTTTAATTGTTAATTACCTATGGCAGTGGTTCCCAAACTTTTGACTCCTGAGGACCCCTATTGAGTCACTACTGGAAGCCGAGGACCCCCAAGCAATTCGTACGATTTAAATTTCAAACATTAAAACAGTCATTCGAAAAAAATAAACACACGTGTGCACACCAAACAGATACCAAAATTACTAAAGCTTTTAGTATTTTATATTGAAAAAAATTTGCAAAATCGAAACTTTTTAATAGGAAGGTTGGTGCTGCATCTCGGCGACTAACTTTTCAATATTTGGCTTTATTTTAGAGTATGAGGCTCCTGACGGGGCCGGACTGGAACCCAAAGCAGCCCTGGCAAATGTTGTCAGGCCAGTCCCTGTACGGTGCACACCAAGTGCAGTGAGTGAGCCTGGCCACTACAAAGCGGACTTTGGGGGGCTCTCCCACCAAGAAAATTTGGGGGAAAATGGTGCATTCTACAACACATTTGTAATTATATATTGAATTGTATTCGCTTTCAAAGCATAGTAAATGATGACCTTACTATGCACCAATACAACAATCGTTTTGGGGCTCTTCCATGAATCCCTCCCTATCATCCTCCAAAAGTGCCTCTCTTCTTCCGATAGCACCTCTGTCACATGTATTTCATTTGTTTTATAGCATCTCTCATACTAGTGTAGGGTGTCAGAGCACTTTACATCACACACATACAGAAACACTGGGGGAGATTTACAAAAAAGTTGCGCAAAGCAGTGCAGCCCCCTGCGAGGCTGCGCTGTGCGACAGGGAGGGAGCAGGGGAGCGCCATATTTCCAAAGCTATGGCTCTCTCCTCCCCTTTCTCTGGCGCAGGCGCTGATTTCAGTAGCCCCGCGCCATGCACACACCTTAGCGCTGTAGCGCTAAGGTGTGTGCATGAGTGTAGCATAGGTTTTGTACAGGAAGGGTAACCTTCCTGTACAAAATACTATGCTAGACACGAGGGAAAGCTTTTCCCACTTTATAGGCGTGCTGCACAGTGCAGCACGCATACAAAGCAGGAAAAGGAGGGAGAAATGAAAGAATTTCTCCTTCCTTGTGCCTAGTTGAAAAGGGCGCAGTGTTCTCACGCTAAACCCAATCTACTGTTTTTAGTAAATTGGGTTTAGCGTGAGAAACCTTGGGTGGTTGCATGGGAACAAGTTTAGTGCTGGAAAGTAAATTACAAAAAAAGATTTTGCGTTGTTTAGTGTCACTTTTGTGACGCAAACATGGCGCAAAAGCTTAGTAAATCTCCCCAATTAATCATACGTGTGTAAATCAGTGTATAGAAAATGTTACATAGGGGAAGGGGACTTCAAGGTGTAGGATTCACATGTCATCCATACTGGTAAGCATTTTTTTTAGAGTGCTTGATTTGGAGAAACACAAAATCTGGTTTCAGAATGTAACACAGTGGTTAGTGTTGACTTTAATTATAACAATTTAATTCTACCCAAACATACCTTTTGGCAGCATCAGGATAATGAAAGACTGGGAAAAAAGATGGCATACTAACTTGTACCATGCAGTTTGTATGCAGCTCTTTGACGGCAGTTCATAGCTGACGGTGCTAGATTATGATTGTAACTTATGAACTGCACAGTAACAAAATAATCTCTGTGACAAAAGCAGTAACCCAGCTATGCCCATAAAATACTGTTTTATTAAAAATGCATGGTACACGTTCTTTGGAGCAGGCATATTAACCCTCTGCGCTACCTACCATCTCTCTCAGCAGGTACATTAATCATTCGCGTTATCTTGACACTTTTATTGTTGTTGTAAAACTGCAGATTATACAAGGAACTTTGCATTGCTTTTATGACAGCTGCCTGCGGACCCCCTGGGAATGTGTCAGGGACCCCTGGGGTCCGCGGACCCCAGTTTGGGAACCACTGACCTATGGCATTAGGTAAGTACATCTTTTTAATTTAGATGTAGGTTTTGAATTTCGTGGTGTTATAGGGTAGGAAATAAAAATAAGTAAATTTACGTAATAATTAATGCATTTCTTTCTAAAACTAAATTTGAAATCAAAATTATCAAAAAAAATATTTAATATAATTTTTGAAGGTATGGGTCATATGCATTTTTTATTAGGATATTTTTTGTTCAATATGTTATATTAAATATATTTGTAATTTAATTTGTATCATATTTCTTTTTCATATATTTTCTTTTTTAAATCAGTTTCATGTTGTTAATATTTTTCGATTTTATATTTTTTTACTGACTGTAGTGGGAATCTTAATTCTATTAATTTATTGAAGTTGGAATAGTAAATTTTACCACGCTACTATCCAACACTTTCCCTACTGTTGCACTCACTGGAGTTGGAATATTAATTTTTGCTCCTCTGCTAACCAACACTTTTACAACTTTTGCATTCATTTCAGTGGTAATATTCATTTTTACCTGTCCACTATCCAACACTTTCCCATCTGTTTAACTCATTGGATTTGTAATAGTAATTTTTAGCCCTCCGCTATACAACACTTTCCCTACTGTTACACTCATTGGAGTGTGAAGATAAATTTTACCCCTCCTATAGACAACACTTTCCCTACTGTTACAATTATTGCAGTGGGAATAGTGCATTTTATCTGTAGCCTATACAACATTTACACTTTTGTTGCACTCATTCTAGTTTTAAATTGTAAATTTTACCCCGCTCACTATCCAACAGTTCCACCACTGTTGCACTAACTGTAGTGGGAATAGTAATTTGTTCTCTTCCGATATCCATCACTTTGCCAAATTTTGCACTCATTGCATTGTGAATAGTTATTTTTTACCTGTACGCTATCCAACGCTTTCCCTACTGTTACACTTACTGGAGTGGGAACAGTTATTTTTATTCCTAGGCTATAGAACACTTTCACTATTGTTGCACTCACTGGAGTGGGAATAGTAATTTTAACTATATCGCTATTCAACATTTTCCCTACTGTTGCACTGACTGCAGTATTAGATTTAAGTTAAAAGATTTTTAAATAGTTGAATCTTTTGATTTTTAATAAAATGTTTCATTTTTTTTGATTTTATGTTATTGCTATATATAAATATATACACATATATATACATATTCACTGAAAAAACTATAGGTTTTAGGGACAGTTATAGTTAGTTGGACATTTCACTCGTACAAAACCATAGAAATTCCCGTTATAGTTAGTTCAGCTAACTATAACTCGCACCCGCAATGCACTGCTGATGACGTCACATATTACATCACTCATGACATGGTCAGTGACATCACTGATGACATCACTGATGACATCTCAAATGACATCACTGATGACATCACTAATGACATCATCCAGTGACTGTGTGTTTCTGTAAAGTTTAAAGTTTAAATATGTTTAATATATATAGGGAAAGGCGTATTGAAGAATGAGTGGGTGTATAAGTGTCTGAATGGATGATTTAGTACGTGAGTGACTGACTCTACAAGTGAGTGATTAAATGTATCTTACTGAATGCATGGGTTAGTGACTAAACTGTGTGAATGTCTGTATCCGTCTGTCTGTTGGTTTGTAAGCGGCTGCATGGCTTTCTGAATAGCTACATGAGTGTCTACATGGGTTATTGATTGATTGTCTGAGTATCTGTATGGGTGCCTGAGTGTTTGTGTGGGTGGGGTGTGTGTGACTCTGTGCATAGATGTGTGAGTTGGTGATTCACTGGGTGCATGGTTTCAAGAGTGCATCTGTGATGGACTGTATGGGTGGGTGAGTGTGTGTATGGGTGTGTTAGTGATTGAATGTATATCTCAGTGGTACATGTGTGAGTAACTACATATGTGAAAGGCAGTATATATATGTGTGTTGGAGTATATAAATGGCTATAAGTGAGAGTGTGTGATTGTGAGAGTGGCTGTATGGATGAGTGTGTACTTGTATCAGTGATTGTATAAGAGCGTAAGAATGTGCTAGTATTTGTATGAGTAAGTGAGCTGGTGTGTGTATAACTGTATAGGTGAGTAAATGGGTGTGTGATTAAGTTTATTGCATGACTGACTAGGTGTGTGAGTACCTCTATGGATGAGTGGCAGTGTGTGAGTGTTTATATAGGTGTATGAGTGCATATGATAGTCCTGTACTGAGTGACTAAGTATGAGTGACTGTACGGGTGAGTGAGTGGATGTGTGTGTAGACCTAAGAATCAGTGAGTGGGTATGTAGTTTTTGGTGTTGGAGTGTCTATGGTTTTGAGAATGGCAGTCTGTAATTTAGAGTGGGTGTATCAAAAGTTATATTAGGGTGTGAGAAGATGCATGAAATTATCACATGGATGATGTCATCAGTGATGTCATTTGAGATGTCATCAGTGATGTCATCAGTGATGTCACTGACCATGTCATGAGTGATGTAATATGTGACGTCATCAGCAGTGCATTGCGGGAGCGCGAGTTATAGTTAGCTGAACTAACTATAACGGGGAATTTCTATGGTTTTGTACGAGTGAAATGTCCAACTACCTATAACTGTCCCTAAAACCTATGGTTTTTTCAGTGAATTTCAAAGGTTTTTTAAATGCTAATTTCTAACTATAACGTGTCTGAAACCTATGATT